>CAEFZX010010878.1:0-13375 GCA_903066825.1 Alfaro cultratus
GTTAAAAGGCCATTTATAAGGCTTTATCACTATAACAGAGTGCAATAGATTCCTGCAAAAGAAATTTCAATAAGACACAATCTAAATTTATTCAAAACTATGTGGAAATTCAGATGTAAATGTGAAATTTGTATTACATAATGCAAATTAAGTAAAATTTAAAAATCCACTTTCATTAAATAACCATAAGGATCTGGAATTGCTCTGATTAATTAGATCTTTGGTGTCACTGCAGACACACAGACCTACCTCTGAAGTCTTTTGGGATCGACTTGCAGGACTCGACGTTGTTCTTCAGGTAGCGAAGTTTCTCCTTGACTGTCTTCATATTCACCGTGTCTGACGTTTGCATCTTTAGCACATCTTTATGCAATTTACCCACCTGCAAGACGCAAATAATTTAAATAAATATCTCCTGAAGAACTGTTGTCTGAGAGCAGGAGTTTGGAGACCTAACAAACCGCAACTTGTGGAGGGATTCAAAAGTGCCATGTGCTGAACAGCAGGGAATTAAAGCTTATGAGTGTCGCTTTAACTTTCTGTAAGCTTTCAGAGCAAAGACTGCAGTTTGGACCTGTATTGTTTCTCAGATTGCCACATGCTTTAGCGCTTCCATTGATCCAGAAAGCTATTGCTCTGATGCGTTATAATAAATAACCATAAAGTAATTCAACTATTCAACCTGTGTTAAACAGTTCAGTTGAAGATATCATCTGCATGTCAGTCTATGGTTAGTTCTCTCTCACACCACATTGTTTGGCTCTGAAGTCATTTCAAGCTAGTGCTAAAGCACTTTGTTTCTGAGCCACCTGCATGTGGCTCAGAAACAACAAATTTAATCATAGAGTAAAATAAATTTTCTTACCTGAGAAACATTATGGTCACTCAAAACACGAGAGTCACCTCATGAAATAGAACATTTAAATTCTCCAGAATGAGATCTCTTTTCTCAATAAAACAAGCTTTAAATTCAGTGTTACTTAAATATTGCAACAACTCAAGAATGTGTTCATTTGAGGTCATACATTTAAACTCCTGCAGATAAGATATTGGCCACTCATACTGATTCCAACCCCTCGGATACTTTATTATGATTTCAATGATTGCTAAGCTGTGTTGTCTTGATTTTTACTGAGTATCTGTTGAACCTCTTTGTGGAGTTTCTGTGACTGGGCGTTGTTGAGCTGGCTGTGCACAACGGTGATGTCCGTCTCCAGCTGGCTGAGCTCCTGGCCCAGCAGGCGGATGGACAGCGCCGTGTACAGTCCGCGGTCATGCAGGTACTGGTATGGCTCGAGTCGGGCTGTCAAGTTTGAAATTTGAACCTGAATTCCAGGGAGACGCTGACTGGAGACCAACACCTGCAGGGAAACACACAGAAGCTCCAAAATGTCAAGGTTGCAGATTGAAGCAAAACTATCAAGAAATTGTTTCCTATTTTTTGAGAATGGTTCGCTTTGTTTTAATGCTCTAAAACAAATCAGGTCAGACAAAAACACAAAATGAATTTATTATTTCGGTGTAGAAAATAACAGACTATAGACCATGTAAGGGCAATTTGATAGCCAAAGTTGTTAGTTTTAATAATTGGCTATAATCAAAACATTTAAATAAACATGTGATTGATATATGTTAAAATGTAAATCAAAATTTAACAACTTTATCAACTTGTAAACATTTAAATCTTCAAACACCAGATAAACTTGCATTATTTCCACATAACATGATGCTTAAATCTCACATTTTCATCCTTAAATGTACAATTATTCAACTCCATAAAAATAATCTCCCGTTCTTACCTGCCCCTGCAGGCCGTGCAGAGACTTCTCACAGGTTTCAACCCGCTGCTGCACAGCCTCATACCTCAGAGCAGGAAACGACCATATCGTGGTGTTCACATCGCAGTGGCAGGAGTCAGACTTTTTCTGACCCGGTACACGGTAAGCCCAGATCTGTACCTACATGCAAAAACACAGACGTTCATGGGAGCAGAAAACAGATGAGGTGCTGAAACCAAAATAAAACTCCCCACTGAGATTGTATCTTGAGGCTTCAGTCTAATTTTAAGGATTTGTAGAAACATGACTTACTGTAGAAAAGAGCAGTGGGAAGAGCAGCAGCATCTTGCTTGAAGCTGGATCAGTGATGATCGGATCAACAAACACACAAACGCTCGTCTGTGTGTTTCTCTAAATCAGCAGATTAATTTACTGACTCTCATTAGTCATTACTGACCCATAAAACCAGAACTCAACTAAATATATTAAAATGCAAAGCTACCAAAGACTTGTGGTCTGGCTCAGAGTTTCCTACTTCCCCCTGTCTTTATTGGTCGTTTATTTGCGAGGTTAGTTCCTCTTTTAAAAGATCCTGTTATATATATTTTTTTAATTTGAAATGTATAAAACTTTACAGAACAAAACCTTTATTTTCCTATTTTATTTAACAGTATTAATTAGATTGTGTTGCTGCACTGTGCCAGATTATTTGTCCCATTTCTTGCCGTACATCAACCACTTATCCCCCACGGCTACTTGATCATCTCCAGAAAGTTGAAACTTTTTATTCCCCGTTATTTTTAACATGAACATGAGTCTTACCAACCACTATTCTATTGGTTTAATTATAAAAAGTTTTAGAAAGTATTTCATCTCCTTTCGGTGATGGCTTTTGACAACATTAATGGAAATGTAATTAAATCACATGAACACAGCCTCTTGTAGGTGACAGTGGTGATCAAAGATGTGTGAAAACCACGATTCTCTAACGGTGGTACAAATACCACCAAGATACCTTCTGACCAAAACCTCCAAAAAAAGTGACAAGAAGGAAAAAATATTTGTCTTCTGTTAGTTATTCAGTTAAGATCAATTGGGTGTACTTTTGTAGCATCAATTTTCAACAAATAACGGGTCAAGGTGGCAATTTACAAAAAGGTGAAATGAATTCAGTCATTTAAATGGCTTCAAAGTCATTCATATCTGTTCCAGTTCAACCCTAGTTATTAAGCAATGAAAAAAACTGGTTAAAATGGTTTTTTTTTTATTATTATTTTTTTTTAATCAGAGGAATCCCAGCATATTGCATTGAGTCACTGACTTGGCAGCATTCACTCCTCCTGAACGAGCATGTAGACAGTCAATCGCGTGAAGTCATCAACTTGCAACAAACCCTCATCCTGAAAATGGCTTAACACGAAAAAAGATCTGATCTTAGACCAGATCAGACCCCCAGACCTGGTTCTGGGGGTCTGTATCCCCAGGACCAGAACCAAACATTCAGTTTGTATGCTCCTTTTTAATCTGGAACAAACTTCCAGAAAACTGAAAAAATAAAAAATGCTGAAACACAGTTCATTCAAATCAAAGCTAAAGATTCCTTTTGTTTAGAGCTACCATGGATTAATACCATCTGGATTATCTTAAATCATAGTTGGTTTTATTATCCTCTCAATTTGTCCTTTGTCACCCTTTAGTTTTTTTTTTTTGTTTGTTTGTTTCTTTTTTTATATTACTTCTAATTATGTAAACACATTGAATTGCCTTGTTGCTGAAAATCTGCTTTACAAATGAAATTGCCTTTCCTTGTTCACCCCAATAGTGATGACTATTCCATGTTTTTTTTTTTTTTTACCTTGTATCAGGTCAAAAAATGCTTACTAAGCAGAGTAAAGGCAGTGGTTCTTTAAACACTTTGTTCTTAAACTTTGAATAATTCTACACTTAGTTTAAACATGCACTTTGATCAAATTGTGGGGGTTTTTTCTGATTCATTGTGCAGCTTGATCATTTTCTGTTCCCGAATCCTACAGCCACATCCTCAAAAGTGACCCAAAAATCTAAATAATAAAATTAAAGGCTTCACTCAGGTTTTTTTCTCTGAGTTTGCAGTCACTTTATATTCAAGGCCATTGACGTCTAAATGGCAGTAAAACAGGAGAACTCAGATAAATAAAGTTATTTATGACCAGAGGGTGCATACTCAAGCTGCTGGATTTCAAAGTGATGACTTTGGTCTGCTTCAAGTAATACTTAATAATATGATATAAATTAAGATAATTTATTTGTCTCCTATTTGAAACATTTACCTTAAAAGAGAGGACAAGGCTGCAATACAACAAGGAAAACACAATAAATTAAATAAATACAATGAACACAAGTGATTAAATAAACATGCATCACATTTTGTGCAAAGGAGAGTATATTTAATATTTATTTACAAGCAGTTTTTGATGTTAAGTGAAGCACAATTTGGTTTTTTCACTTACCGTCTGGTTTGGATGTTTTTCACCTAAATAAATACAATTATAATTAAAAAACAAGTCTTGCTATTTACACTTATTTCTGTGTAATGATAAAATTAGTTACATTTAAAACAAACATCTGAAGGGGTGTCTTTATTAACATATTTCATATCTTTATGCTGAAATAAATCTGCTAAAGTTCCAAAGTTCTAATAAACCATTTTTTTGGACTTTTTTCCAAGCAGAAAGAATAACATGATATTTTAAAAGGGCTTGAGATTAAACTCATGGACAAAATTGTTGGTACCTCTGAAAAAATAATCCAGAAACCCTCAATAGTCACTGAAATAATTTGAAACTGGCAAAAGTAAAAGTTAACCAGTTAAAATCTGACTTATCTTCTATCAACCCACTAAGTCCCACTATCTGAGGATACAAAAAAAATGGACGGCTACAATCTCCCAAGGGAACTTCTTTAAAATCCACGGAACAGCTTCCATCAAATATTCTGCCGTAAGACCTGAGCGATGCTCTGCTGTTGGAGGCACTTTGAGATTCCAACACACTCAGGTGACCGAACCTTCATCAGTGCAGACAGAACATCTGCATCGTGATATTTAGCTGCTTTAATATGCAACATTTGGATTGAAGCAGTGGCATGTGAACAGTGTCTGTAAGTTGTCATCCAATAAAAACGTTCAGCTTTTTTGGTGTAATTCTTGACAAACCTTTGAATGCCACTGAAATGCAAGATAAATGGGCAAAAATAGTGTGTGAGCTATGAAAAACGTCTTTTAAATATCATGAGGCATCATTAGTTTTATGTATTAAATTGCAGAACATTTCTATCATAGCATTGGTCGCGGATCAAAGTTATGCTGCTTAGTAGCAAATGAACCAGCTCCTCTGGACGAAGTATAACAGCAGACAAAGTAAAAAAAAATGTGGAAAGAAAAGACCCTCAAAGAGCTGGAAGAACCTCTGATCAAGAACAATTTAAATAGTTTGAAAGTTCACTGGGATCTGAAAGTCTTAATGAAACAGATCTGATGTTAAACCTTTCCTCAGTATGCACAGAAATAAAAAGTTTGAAATGAAATGTGAATTAGGAATTGTTTTAAGCAGTTCTCTGGTGATCTGAGAATAACACTGAGGGTAAAAGAAAATACAAATGTTTTAATGTATTGTTTTGAATTGAGATTCATAATCTCATTGGTGCCCAAGTTGATTCCTCAAGAATTACTATCCTGCAACACTTGGATGCATGCTTGCTCCAACACATCTGAATCAAATGGCTTAATTCTCTCATCAGCAGCTCTGTAGAGGCCTGGCAAGGAACCATTCATTCAGTTCAGGTGTGTTTGAGGGTGGATGTTTCTAAAAGTTGGAGGATAGTGGCTCTTGAGAGCTAAAGTTGGCCATCATTGACGTAAAGAAACAAGTTCACAAAATAAAGATCTCGCTCGAATCCAGTTCACTGGGTTGGATCTGCAACGTTTCCAGTCGGAATGGTGACAGGAAGCTTTATTGTTGTATTTCAAGTTAAATAGGACTTGACCAAACAGAACAAACCATTTACAAATAATTGAAAGAAAAAAATGGTTAAAGCGTTAGCTTGTTATAGGGAAATAATCATTAAAGCTTAGTGTTAGCCTGACACATATAAACAGTTCTAGTTATAATTCCTAAGGAAAAGAGACACAATGTCAGCAAGTTCTGAACATTTTTAAAACTCATTTACATGTGGTAATTTTTTCTTTATTTTTATGCTGATTTCAGTCTGGTTCTATTTAAGGTAAGAAAAAAAACAAGCACGTTGTCAGACAGTGGACATAAAAAAATGCTTGGCTTGAAGAACTTTAATCTTTTATGTGACTAACACAAACCACATAAATGAATATTCAATTTAAAAGTCTAGTCCAGGGTTGTGGGTTTTTTATTCAGGTCTTTTTTCTGCTTTCACTGCAGATTGGACACTTTCTGTTCCTAAATCCAAATTAATACAAATATTATTAGCAAAAAGATCATTTATTAGTCATTCTTTTTATTTGCATGTGACTTCCCTTAGCAACTTTGTGTCACTGCATCTCAACAATAGAGACCATATGAACAATTATTCACAATGTGTAAAAGTAAAAGTTAAAATTTTAACCAGATCACATCTCTAAAACAGTTTACCTGTGTGTTTAATATGCAAAATATTATTTGCATGTTAGACGGATAACAAATATATTAGTTTTTTGTTTACAACGCAACTGGTTCCCAGTAAGGTGGGTTCCAGTAAACAGGAAGTAGTTTTACCTGATTTGTCCTTAAAGGAATCACAACGAGCAAATTACAACAAAACTCTTTGGGCTTAATTTGAATAAAAATGGTACATTTTCATTTTTTCCTGTTTTTGTTTAAATAAAATAATTTCTTTCAAATGGAAAGAAAACTCTGATTTTTGTTCCTTTGTCTGATTTTTTTGATTACACTGACTTTTCTTTTTCTCAGACTTGTCCTTAAACAAATCTGAGTTGAATCCTATGTATCTGAACTGAACTCTGCATGTCAAGCTGCTTGGTCCAAGTTGAATTTTGTGAACTGGCACCATGAAGATAAATACAAACAAGATTGTCCACTTATAGTTTTGGATTTGGATCTGAATCCATTTGCTGCGTCAACGCCTCTGGGGAAACAAAGAGCTTGCGCTCATGTCAAAGCCAAGGTTAAATCTACCTGTAATAAAAAAACATGGCCATCCATGCATTTTCTATACACCCTTGTCCCTAGTGGGATCGGGAGGCGTTGATGTCTATCTCCAGCTAACGTTCCGGGCGAGAGGCGGGGTCACCCTGGACAAGTCGCCAGTCTGTCGCAGGGCAACACAGAGACAAACAGGACAAACAACCATGCACACACACACTCACACGTAGGGAGACCCATTAACTTGACAGTCATGTTTTTGGACTTTGGGAGGAAGAGAAGAGAGAACCCACGCATGCACAGGGAGAACATGCAAACTCCATGCAGAAAGTCCCCTGGCCTGGAATCGAACCTAGGATCTTCTTGCTGCAGGGCAACAGTGCTACCAACTGCGCCACTGTGCAGCCCCCCCACAAAAATGGTCACTAATATGTGAAACAATTCCTGAATTTGTCAAAAATACAACCTTAATATTAAAAATGCTAATAAAGTACCATGTTTTTAAAGGTGAAAGAGTTGTATCGGTACAGTGCCTGAGAAGCATCTTCATGCTAGTTAAACTTTTTCACATTTTACCTCATAATTGTGAGCATCAACTCATTTTATAGGCATTGTTTGCAATGGATATGCACAAAAGGATGCATTTTTTTCTAAAAATAAAAATCTGATGTGCGGCATATATGTCAGATTCTATGTGTATGCCACAGAGTCCAAATAAAAATCAAAGTAACGTCCAGAGCATCTAATTTCACATGTGATCCTCCTGCATAACTTATGGAAAACTGCAATCAGGATTTTGAATAATTTTATTTCAACTGTGGCTGTCTTCTTGCCATAAATGTTGTCTTGTAAACTGATTTTCCTTCCTGAGCTGTGAATGCAGCTCCAGGTGGATGGTCCGGATGTAGGTTTGCAGTTGGTTGATCTGGATGTAGGTTTGCAGTTGGTTGATCTGGATGTAGGTTTGCAGTTGGTTGATCTGGATGTAGGTTTGCAGTTGGTTCAGACCCTCTCGATGTTCAGATGAAGAATCAAACTATGACACTTTCAAAGCCTGGGATGTTGTTTTATAACCCAACCCAGTGAAATTTCTCTGCGACTTTATCCCTGACCTGTCCGCTGTGTTCGCTGGTCTGGTGATGGTGTTTGCTATGTAATGTTTTTGACAAAACAGCTGGATTTTTACAAATGTAAAAAAAAAAGTCCATATTAGTACTTATGCAAGATTAATTTATCAAAAATTCCCCTCCCTATGCTTATGCCTTCTTAGCCACAAAGAGGAAAGGAATGAGATACAACAAACATGAAGAAAAGAAACTTCCTCTTTTCCCCATTTGCATGCACACATTAGTGGGAGTGTTCACTGCTTTGAAACCTCATCTGCACACAGAACCTTGAACAAACTCCAGTTTTATCAAGCTCTTTGATCAACAATGAAACTCTTTGTAATTGTTCCACTGTGGGCTCTCTTCTCCCTAGTCCAGGTAAGAAACAATGAATGACAACTTTCTCCATTTTAATCCAAAAACAGCAACCTGATGCTTCAATCTTTAGGCAGCTCCAAGTAAAAGCTGCACATGTGAGCTGAATCCAGCAGAAAAGGCTTTTCCTCACGACAAACTCCAAACAGTGGAAAGCAATGCGACAGACTGCAACGTCAACGTCACTCCACAGAAGGTAATCCCACTATGTCGACCTGCATGTCGACAGTCATGTTGAGTGTTGTGTAATCATCAAGTATATCTCTGCAGGCTCTGGAGCTGGAGAGTCTGCTGCTGGGACTAGAGAAACGCCTGACCCAGCTGCACAGTGACGTGTCTGTCCTGGAGGAGGAGGACGATGGAGAGCTGTATGGTGTTCTCAGTCTGTTCGTCATAGAGAACGAAATGGTTGAGATCAGGCAGCTGATGGACAAGCTCAACAGCACCACTGTGGAACACCAAGATCTCACCGCTGACACCGTTCAACAGGTAGACTCATGCATTCACTCTCATTCTTTGTCAATTTGTAGTAGAATCTAATAGTATTGCCTCCGTTAAAATTTGAGAAAACTCCAAGCTTTAATTCAGGTATCAACTTTTTTTTTTTTGTCCCTCAAAATCACCCAGTGGTGCACTGGTTTAACCCCTCACCTTAAACCAGTGTTGCATGTTTTAGGTGAATCCCTTCTGCCACACACCTGACTTGAATGTAATTCTATTAAAAGACACAATAATAAGCAAATTTTTGTTAACTATCCACAAAGGTTTAGTTTGAAAATGTCCTTGTATTTTAAACAGCACAAAATACCATGTGTTTCAAAGGTTTCCCAAGGATTAACAAACAAGAATCATCTTAAATCCTCCACTATTCTGAGCAGCAGGAATGAGTGTCTTTTTCACACATTTTTTCATTGCTTCACTCCAGACCTGCCTTCAGTGACCAAACAAATTTTTAATTTAGATAATTTCCCAACCATTCGACATGTAAATGTTGTCTAATGGTGAGTTGCTCACCAGATGTAGATCCTCAACAGTCATGTTTGGATATGTTTTGAGGTCATAAAATTCCAAATGACTGAATATTTGTAAAACCACAATAAAGTTTTCCATTTGAACATTATTGAATATCTTGTCTTTGCTGTGTATTCCACTGAATATAGATTGAAAAGGATGTGAAATAATTGTATTCTGGTTTCATTTATGTTTTCCAACTTCATTGGAATTGGTTTTAGTCTCAGATCAACACAAATCAAAAGAAATACATTCATAAATTTAATTAACTACATGCAAATTAAGCAAATGAAGACAAAGAGAAATATGTTTCTCTTTCATCTCATACAGGAAACAGGAAGTCATGGATTAGCTTGTAACTAAAAGACTCTCTGATCAAGAAATATGAAAAATAAAATTGACCTGCGTCACTTAGGGTCAACTAATGGTTGAAAACATGACTGATGATTTATCAAAAAGAAATATTGATGAAAAGAAAAAACAACAGTGTGCTGAGAAAAAAAATCTTTATAACAAAGCAAATGCTTCTTTCTTGTTTAAAGTTGCAATGTTTTAATCTGAGACCTAAAGTTGACCTATTGCATCTGTATGTATTAAAATCTGTAGATATTATTGTTATTGAAAGACAAAGCTGCTGCCATCTAGTGGCTATAAAGTTAAACAGCAAGACGGTTTGTGTATAGAGTAAATATTCTGACCAATAAAAATAAACTAGACATGTTTCATTTCCATTTCCATGAAACATCACTCAGATAAAATCAATATTAAAAGTCTGTCTGTGGTTCCATTTAAAACTTTTAACGCTTTTTTTAAATTACTGTAAATTCACAAGTCAAAGTCTTAACCTTTTTTCCCCCCAAATGTTCTATGTTTCCATTGTCTTTCTCAGCTTGAGGAGTTGAGAACTGAAATGATAAAACTGGAGAAGTTTGACACCATGGAGGTGGTGAAGGGACGCCAAGTCAACAGGCACCTGAAGAGCGCCCTGGAAACATGCAGGACCGGAGTTAATGCCACTGTCGCACCCACCCAACCACCATATGGTAACTCCCTCAAACAGAAAGATCCCAATGACCTTAAACTCAAATACTTAAAAGTATTGACCATTTTCCCAGGAAAAATGGTCCAAAAACTGCAGCTGTGTAGTTGTGTTTCATTAGCCTGTTTTTTTTTTTCTGTTTATTTAGGTACCTGTCAACGCGGTCCACTTCGGAACATCACCGGGCCTGGTGTGAACACACAAGGAGAGTTCTCTGGCAATTATGCATACGGGGCTTGGGGTCGCGATCCCAAACCAGAAATGAGGAAGGAGAATTGGTACTGGATGGTACCACTGACTTCCAGCCAGTACGCCAACTATATCCGTTTCTACTCCAGTCTTAGCGCTCTCATCATTGGGGTGAGCACTCCAGGTGAGGATGTACACCTACAAAAAAAAAAAAGTGACTCAATAATTCTTAAAAATATACCCATCCAATGCTTTGTTTTAACTTCCACACTTATGTAAAGTACAGTTAGCTGTTTAATTACTATTTATAAGTTTCTACTGGTTCCAAGATACCAGTAGATGTTTAAAAATACCCCTTTCACCCCAATCCCTAGTGCCCCACTCCTTAAAAGCATCTAGCAATACCTAAAATTGCTTTGTATTTGGTAAAATTAATAACATATGCTTGTCAAAATAGTTTAAATGTTTGAAAATTCAGGCTTACAAACAGCAAAGTTTTAAGATGATGAAGCCATGCACGTTCACACAGTGGTATAAAAAAAAAGGACAAAGAATTTACAGGAGGGGTAAATTTACAGCATAAGATATAATAGTGTTCAGTTAGTAAAATCTTCCAGAGGGTCTACATCAGATGAGAGGAAAATGCTACCAATCTGTAGCTTCTGAGGTCCTTTAGATGAGAGGTATTTGGCACAGGTACCATGCAGGAGGACTTCCACAGCTGCAAAACTTTCCCCAGCTTCAGGCTCATGTTGAACATGTCTCCCATGATGCCTTATAGTTGATCTGCACAGCACTTCAAGAGCCTGAAGCTAATGCCATCCAAACCGTCAGCCTTTTGCACCTTGGTCTTTCGCAGGTTGATCCTCACCTGAAGTGTTATAAGGGACAGGGAAGGCTGTAAGATGAAGTTCTCTGAACCGAAGTGGGTGAGAGATGGCTGAGATTTGTCAAGGTTGGGGAAGAAAAGCAGGCAGTTGTTGAAGATGAGGGGGGTTGCAGCAGGGAAGACGAAGGAGTGGTGAGTGAGTGATTATATCTGTTGAAGAACTGCTTCAGCTTATTCATCCACTGTAAATCTCCTACAACCTGGGCATTTAGTGTGTCACTGGAAATTGTCGTCAGACTTACAAACACCACTTTTTATCCCTTTTCTAATCTTTCTTCTCAGCTGCTCCCTGTTTCCTGATCCAAACAGTCTCTTCTTTTTCTCATGGAGAGCCATTGTTTCAGGATTGATGCCAGAGCTGCAAAACATTGGACCTTCATGAGGGGCACAGTGTTGCCAACACAGAGATCTTCCCACACGATGGAGTTGGAACTGTCCGTCAGTGTCTCTAGTCTCCTCAGACCATTTCTTCATTGTGAATTTCATAGCTGGTTCTTTGTCCATGAAGATGAACCAGGTTGTGATTTAATCCCCCAGGTGAATGGTTTCTAGCAGATTCCCAGATCACCAGAAATCACTGCAACATAATAATTATGTTGCAAAAACAACACATTAGTGTTTTAAGGATTATAAAAGGGCATGAAGTCATATTTAAGAAGATAAAATAATGTATAACATTAAGGATTACTTAGATTGATTACAAAATAACAAAATTCCAGAATGCCATTAAGAAAATTCCTAAGAAAGTAGGGAATCTTTCTAATATTCTGTAAACAAAAATTGAGCTTTATTGTCAGGCAGAAAAACAAGAAAATAAAATGTTGGTCTTGTTTCATTCACATCGTTTAGATCTCTATGTGGAATACTTACAGCAGGCTGAAGAACTCTCTTCTGGATCTTGGCTCAGCCAATCAGATGATTTGTTTGTTGATCTGGATCTCACCAATGCAGAAGAAGAACATTCTGCTCCCGGTATGATTCCAGGGAGTTTTGTTGGTAGGTGTGAGACTTAGAAGCTGAAATGGCAGAGACCCTTCCAGTGGGGTGGCTGGCTGTGCCTGTGGGCAGTGCACTGGGATGGGGGCAGGGTGTTAGGGTCCTGGGTAACTGAAGCGGGGCTCAATTGGCTTGGCTTACTGCCCTCATCTTGGAGGAGGCCACTCTGTGGGGACTCTCCTCTTAGCATCTTTATTCCTTGAAAGGTCCCACGTCTCAGCAGGTGCTGCATTGGTTTTGGGCACAGCAGGGACAAGGGGGAGCAAGCTGGGGAGTCCCCTTTAGTGGTGTGCTGCTTGTGTGGGAGCTTGGACCATGCCCTGAGTGGTGGGCACCCATCAGGATGCCTATGGTTCCTGGGGATATATCAGACCGGCCATAGGCAGCAGTGGCTTTGCAGAGCTCTGTCAGATCTCCATCCTTTTGGATCTCTCAGGGGCTAGCTCACCAGGTGTCCCTCTCTGCCCTGGTCCTTCTGCTTTACAGCTGCTGTGTTGGGCCAGTACCACCTCGATGTGTTGGAGATTCTGGGGTAGAGAGGTCTCCCCTGCTTAGTGCTGGGTGCCGTTGCTGCTGGGGGTTTGTGGGAGCTTGGGGCCACCAGAGAGGCTGGGTCCCTGGCTTTGACCTGCATGATGGGAGACGGTGTGGATAGGTCAGGAGGGGGCTGTCCTACATTTCGGCTTGTGACTCTTTGGCCTGGGAGTTGCTGCTCCTTTGCTTTGCTAAGCAAACTTTTGTGTGGAGTGGTTGCCTTTTTTAATCCAAGCTTATCCTTCCTTTGCTGCTATTGGATGCTGTGGATTGCTGGCCTTTCAACCATCTTGGCATGAACAATT
>CAEFZX010010879.1:0-78823 GCA_903066825.1 Alfaro cultratus
GTCTGGGTCTTAAGCTGCTTATCACGAGGAGGGAGAGAGTCAATTGCTACGCAATCACTTTTTAACAAACTTGTGACAAAGCCGGCATATTAAAAGAAATATTTAAATGGAGGGGTTGTGCAGGATGAATACGTATTTAACTTCCTGTAAATGAAAACATTTCAGTCATTTGCATAGGACTGCAATTAGAACACATCTTTTGTCCTAAAGTCTCCCCAGCTGCATCTAAATTTCAAATGAATTTTTTATTCCAAAATTTTTAACCACTTCAGTTCTAAGCAAGTAGCATCATGTGTTTTTTGTGGTTGTGTTGGCTATGTTCACTAAGCCAACTGACGTCTAAAAAAATATATTTTTAAGCTTCATATCACCTAAAAACCATCTGTCTGGGCACCATCCAAATCTTTTCTGTATGCTTTGGGTTTTCTTGTGTGTTCATGTCCATCCTGCCAGTTGACATAGAAACTTGCCAAAACTGATCTTAGATATGTTATCAACTCATACACACTCACACATACTGAAATGCCTGAGCTTTACCTTTTTGTCATCTCAGTTCATGCAATTGCATTTCTTAGTAAGAAAGAGGCAGACTGTTATCTTGTGTTACTCCATAGGCACGTATAGTATGATACTATCAGTCAGGAGTTTCAAATATCTGGTAGTTCTCCTTTAAATTCTGATGAAATTCTCAAAATAAACAAACCTCAATGGTCACGTTTTGTTATAAATGTCAATATCTGTGAAACAATCTTTCATAGACATAGGGTTTATACTGATAAAAATGAGTATCATCTGATAAAAAAATATGCTAGATGCAATGACATATTTACTTTAGCCATATAGTATAATGTAAAAGTTTTCATGCCCCTAATCGTTGTACACATTGTGTAAAGGTAACATCAAACTTCAATGCATATTACTGGGGTTTTGTGTGAATTACTAACACAAAGCAGTGCATATTGGGAAGTTCTGGCTCTTGAAGTAGTTTGATCTAAACTTTTCCAGCTCTGAGTAGGGTTGATTTATCAAACCTGATATTGTCTTCATAATATTAAACAATAAAAAGTCATTGGATGTTAACCAAAAAGATAAATTATGTGCTCATTTGTTCAGATGTAAGCTATTTGTTAAAATGTGAAACAGCTCAAGACAGCTCTACAGTGTTTGTTTTCATACCATTTTTTTTCCCCAAATGACCAAAGAACAACTAGTTGATATGCAGCCTTGCTACACACTTAGTTGGATGTTAAACTGGTTATTCACACTGGGTATATGTTATGATTAAATTAACTGTACCCAGAGCACTTCCTATTTTTTATCCAGCAAGACACCAAATTCCCTCAAGCCAGAGTGAGTCTGATCTTGCGGTTAGTTTTTAGAGACGCAGAAGGAGAGGGAGAAAATTCCTCCCCCCCGGCTCCTCGGTTGATGTCCTCTCAGTCACAGCTGTCTGTAGCGTCGCTTTGCCCCTCCCTCAGAACTCCTCTGTTGCCCCAGCGAATGTTGTCAAGGGAAACTAGCCGACATCTGAGCCGACGGCTGGATTGGCTTACACCTACTCTGCCCTATGAGTTAATGAAGTGCACACACTGCTGGAGATTACTGGCTAACGCAAAAAGCACAGCAACAGACACACCAGTCCAGTAAGAAGCACTTAGTGTTTCAATTAATAAATGACAGAGGAAATATTAACAACTTGTTTCTGGCCTGATGTTTGCAACATATGCTTTGTTTCATACATGCACATATTTGACAACAAAACATTGCATAAGTGGGGGGGTTTCAATAGCACCCCCTGGTGGGGAGGGAAGAGTCAGATCTTTCTAAACAGAGCTACTTTTTGTTTGGTAGAGATAGCTCAAGAGGTAAAACAATATTGTGGATTCATTAGGTTACAAATAGATAGGAGCTTTTATTTATAATTTTTGCTGATGGATGGAGATCTGGTTGCCCTCTGAACATCTAAAGCAAAAGTTGCACAGCTCATCTTTCCTCCTCTCTGCTTTTTTATTTTGCTGGCTGAACAACGCGGGAGGAAGACTGAGGGGGAGGACAGTGAATGATCTCCAAAAGCACAACTAGCGACGTTACACTTGTCTAATGTAATATTGACTTCTACAAGGAATGTAGAACATCTCTTTATGACTGACTGCACATATAGAGTTCTAATGACATTGTCTATTCAGTAAGGATGTTAACTTTGCACTTCATTTAAAGATTTACACCTGTCAACTTCTCAGGAGGAGCTTCGCCAGGAGGCAGTAAACAGAAAAAATCAATTACTGCTGCCAATAGCCTCATTTAACACTTGGTATTTCTTCTGTACCCATTTTTTTTTCTTTAAGTAGCCCATATTCTCTTTTGTAGCTGTTTTGGTATACTAGTGACTCTTTACTCCCATATGCTGATGCTCAAGTAAACACACACCATGTGTCTGTGGCTCATCTTTTGGCCCTGTGCCTTTCTGTTAATGCGGGTATGTCAGGGCAGAAAGTTTGGAAAGTCTTGTGCGTCTGATTACACATTAACGCTGATAAAGCACACATAGTATCTTAACTTGAATAATAGCTGCATTGACAGTATGTCCCACAGAGATTAGTTTGTAAGTTTTAGATTTAGATGTTTTGTGATCCACCATGGATCTTCCTGTGTCAAATATGATTTGAAGTAGCGAGTATATAAAGCATTTCTGGTCAAAGAAACGTAACATAGTATAAAAAAACAAAGTTATTATAGAAGTTTAAAAGAATGCTAATTCACCAACATGTTTTTCCTGCAGACAATGGCTTAATGACGTTACAATCATAGTGAGTGTTTCACAAAAAAAAGGTTATTGGTAGCGCATTGTCCTCCTAGAAATAATCATCTACTTCTCTGTAAATAACCAGCCAGTGCAGAAAGCACAATGGCAAAAGTCTGCTTTGATCTTGGCCTCTCTCTGACTACCATTAGCTTCAGCCCCAGCCACCAACTACTCTGGATGTGGGCCAAATAAAGATCCCAGATACAGTGATCCACCACACGTCAGATTTTACCTGTTTATAACTTTTTAACATAATCTCATTTCAAAAATTCTGATTTATCCTTTTAAAATAGTTTGGAACAGGGACATATTTATAGCAGCATATAGATGTTTAATTAATTTGTGACTCAGCAGATCACCTAGGCACAGACAAAATACATTAACAGACATAATCATAAAACAACATTTCCGAATTGTGTGAGTTTAATAAAGGAAACTTACCTGAAAGATATTACTAAACAGAGTAAGGCCATTTTCAGACTTGTTGACTTAAAATCTGATATATATGAATGTGGGCCTCATTTATTTATTTGAAAGATGATTTCTTATCAAAAACACAAGTCACATGATTGCTGGATTGTTTTGTTGCTATTGGGCTTTAAGGAGTGTAATAGTAGTGAAATTCTTCTTAATTGTTATATAAAGTATTTATTTTCCTCTTTAAATAAGCAGTTGTATACAAAGGGTAAAACACAATGTGTGAAATGTGTATATGTCTGAGAATTTTAGTTTCATACCTTGTGCTTTAAAAAAGGAAAGCCAATATCTTGATCGGAAGAAAGATATTTCCGTCAGTAGATTTTTAGAGTATGAATGTGTTGAGTGACTTTGAAATATGCTACAGAGCAGCATTGCCTTATGAAGCTGCATTTTTGGAAACATGTTGGTCATATTTGTAATGTAAGCTTATTTACTCTCACAGGCTACTTCTACAATTTAGTGCTCTTTCTGGTAGCTCCAATATGCTGACCCTTTGGTCAGAGGAAAGTGCATGTACACAAATGAAGAGCATAGAATATGGTGGCCTCATAAGAAGAGGACTAAGAGAGGATATTCATAAAAGTCAGAAAATCTATTCAAAGTTATATACAGCTACGCATTTAGGATTAAATTATAAATCTAATTTAACATTATTTTTACATTTGTTTTGCAACTCTATGTGAAATTTCATGTAAAATTTCTTGAAACTCTCTAATCGTAAGTGGAGTTCCACAAAACACTGGCTTGATTGAATGATCAAGTCATTCGATAGTTCACATTAAATCTAACAACCCAACTAACCCAACATGTCAAAATATGACTGATAACACACAATATATGTATCAACATTAGCAATGAATTCATTCAGGTCTTGAAGGAACCTGAATGTTCCTTCGTGTTCCTTCATTTTGGGGTTCACATGGCCAAAATGAGCGGTCGTGCAATGCCAAAACACTGAGAAATTTCTCTCCTTTGTGCTTTTTTAAAATCTTGGTTCCATAGACAGGAATATGATATCCAACTGCTGTGGAAGAACAAACAAGATCTGGACCACAGAAAAAGTGGTGTGCTTTTTCTCCAAAGGTAGTTTTCTGGTGCTTGGAAATTGATGTGTTTTGTGTGTTTGGAAACTTTAAATCCCTCCATGCCTTGTCTCCTCACAGACGTTTTCATCGCAGAATCAACTTTTGTCACTCAAAATTACATTTCCAAGAGAGACCAAGTAAAATTCTGATGAAGGTCGTACCTTCCACTAGCTTAGATATGTTCTGCAATCATTTCCTGTATCTATCTTTATTTACAGAGCCATTTTGATGAGGGTAACACAAAGTGATTTACACAAGATAAAAATATAAGGCACTAAAATAACAACAAATGAAGCAAATCAAAAAGAATATAATAATGAATTATAAGATTCATTATTTTTATATGTTGATGTTGATTATTGTAATTTCGTACTTTGTGTTTGTGATACATCTCCTTGTGAGGTTATCCCATCTCTGATTACTTACACATAATAAACGCTGTAATTATAGCAGAGAACCATTATTGGTTTCATGGCTTCAGGGTATTGCCATGTGAGCCCTGCTTTTTTTGCACACAACAGATCTTTGTATCCAACTGCATAGTTATGGGACAGTAATAGCAGGGGAGAGTGGGCGTGTGCACACTGAAGCATTCCTCCATAAATAAGTGACAGACAGAACATCACTGCAAACAGAAGGACTGCCCTTCTGTTCATTGAGCAAGTACCCCATGTTGTCTTTCAATTGAGAGGGCCATCATTTACTCAACGGTGGCAGCTGGGCAGAAGAGAATCACATTCTTGAGCCACTACAGCTAGACATACAGTAATTCACTTCCAGGTCTCTTGTGACACCCTAAAAGGAGAATGTCTTTTCTTCCCTTTGTGATCTGGAATGCGGACAGCGAAAAGTGCAGCCACGCAGGTTGTTGGGATGTAAGGTTGTAATTGTTGGTTTGGGGGAACTGCTTTGATTATAGGTTTGGTTTTGGAAAGACTGACCTGTTGGTTTGGGATGATGTATTTGTCATTGTCATGACTGAGGAATTTTGACACATAAACACGAGCACTGCTTTCAAATCATAGAATTTTTTGGGAGTAACTTAACTTTAAGATGCAACTCCAAAATAACTCTTTCCCAGTGTAATAACATTCATTTTTCAAATTCTCGGGTCACAAATGAGACCATACAAAATTCTGAAATACATTTCAGTCAGTTCTGTCATTAGAAACACCCCATATGCTTGTTTGAAAATGTTCTAATTTAATTCAGTTTTTGTCAATCATAACATTTTTGGAAAAACTGCCTGTCAGCAAAAAAGAACAATAAAACCTGCATACACGCTGGTTAATTAGGCGCTAAAAGCAACAATTTTTTTTCAGACAAACCCTGTACTGGGAGGGAGTCTATTAAAGGTTTATTTTCACAACACCCAGATGACTAGATATTGCATTTTCATGCAATTAGTTTGCCGGGGCTCTATTTATCTGATTTACAGACTGTGAAATGTATTTTAGGTCAGTTTTATGCAAATCATGAAGGCCGTGATATACTCCCTACAACCAGTGCAAGATTTATATGAATAAGGTTATGTAAGCACTGTGTTAAAGCTTATAGCCAGGAACGTAGTTTCATATTATTCTAGCTCCAAGAGTCATAGTAGGGAGGAATTTGTCATAAGTGTGTCTACAAAAAATAAATACTACAGAGTACATTCATCAGCATTGCATCTGCTCCGCAGTATGACCAAATGACTCTACCCCCCTGTGGCCTGCTAATTCTCAGCCAGTTGTGAGCAAGTGCCCAAGCATGTGGGTGGATGAAAGAGGCAAGCTCGTCCTCATGTGGTTGACATTACAGGTCAGCTGCTGCATTGTGGGTTCTTTTCACTCATTCACCCCAGAAGTTTCGATTACACAAGCCACAAACTGGCTCATTGATGCTGTCACGTTTTGTTGATAAAACTACATTACTTTGTTCCTTCTACTGGTACATTCAGACTGGGTCACCTTACATCAGCAGCTGCAGAGAAACCGATTTGCAAACAGATGCAGATCTTTTCTGTTAAGACAAATAAAATGTAGGTAACAGTTTGTTTCAATTGAAGACAACATTGCCTACTGGACTGGCTTGTGTCTTTTTCTGTCCCATTCATCAAATGAGTTGATTAGGTAATAGCCGACTGCATATGCTGAGGGCAGTTTGCAATGTGCTCAGAAGTAGGTTATGACACATTGGGATGTGTTCTAGCATCTGGTGGGCCCCCCTCAATATAGACAGAAAACTTAATGAGACACAGCCTGCAGACAGAATCCTGATCAAGAACAGATTGCAAGCAAACGCGTGAGGGTTTATGTGTGTCAGTCAATCTGACACCTGTTAGGCTTTTCGTACATGGTGATGATAGTTTCTGATCTGTATCTATTGGGTTTTGTTTCTTTTTTTCCATTTTGCATTCAGTCTGTGATCGCTCCAAAGCAGCAGTAGAGCCGTTAGCCGGAGGGGTGAGGGTCTGGTCGCTCTGTGTCCTGGAATGCAGTTGACTTTCTAAATCCCCACTAGTCTATCCTGGGGCAGAGGGGCAGGGCCTATCTCAGACCCCCTTTTTTTCCATGTGAGCATTTGGAATCTGTAAGCCTGCCGAGAGTTGGTCCTCCCAGCGTGGACTTCTTCTTTTTTTTTTTTAAAGGTTGATTTCATAGAGCAATGGAGAAAGGAATTGCTGATGAACCTAAAGATTGCTCACTTAGGGAAGGTAATGAACTTTTTGATATGCCTCCCACAAATTATTTCACGTCTTTCACAGTATTTAAGTGTTTTCTTTCTACTGAGTGTAATTTTGTTAGCAGTGGGGAAACTGTTTTGGGAGTTAAAAATAGTATTGGAGTACATGAGACATGCTGTGACATGAGCAGGGTGGAGGTTTGGGTGGATGATGCAAGACCACTTAGTTTGTTTTTTTTTTGTTTCTTTTTTTTTTTTCAAAATTATACCTGCTTTTGTAAAAAAATAAAACAAACAAACAAAAAATCATAGGTGACAACAAAGCAGACAATACAACCAAAAATGTGAAAGCTGCAGTCCTCTGGATAGATTCTCAGTCTTTCAGTGCTTAGATAAGTCTTCTGGATTTTATTTGTGTGTCGTGAGAATATTTCACATCTCATCTCAAAGGCTTCTTCAGTTCTGGCGTACTTTAGTTATTAGTAGGTGTGTAGATACTGCAGCTGTTAAACCGGCAGCAAGGTTATCTCAGTCTCAAAGTTTCTGAGAGGGTAAGATTAGAATGAATAAAGTCTTTCCCGCATTTGTGGTACACTGTGTTCTTTTAAGTTTTTACAGGCAAAAAGTGTGGCAACTCTCTAAAAATTATTCATTCAACTGTTCATGGGCTGAACTCTGCAAGAGGTTCTTTATTTTACCCTCTAAAAGGTACAGATCGTACCTGCCTATAAAACAAGAAAGCAGATAATTCCAAAATATTGCATTTCTACTCTCTGAAACATTTTCCAAGGCACTGTGACAGCTTTCCAGTTCCAGATTCATTTTAATATGTGAAAATAAACTTAAATTATAACAGGTTTTTGACAAATTAGTCTAGTAGTTTGAAGACTGTTGGTTTTATTCCAGCTTCCTTTACACAACTTGTTAAAGTATCCTCAAAAGCAAGACACCAAACTCCTGATCTGCAATTAAGTGTGTGAATGTGTGTTTTTTTTGTGGAGAAGCAATTGAACAAGTCTACATAAATGCTGTTCACTAACTATTTCACCCTTAAACAGACTCAATGAAATATTACCTTGGTTACAGTGATATGCACTACCTGTTTTAAAATTCTACAGAATAGTTCTTTATCCTGGATTTGTGGGTTCAAACTTCGACAGGAGACGT
The DNA here is from genome assembly GCA_903066825.1 of Alfaro cultratus. Classification (NCBI taxonomy): domain Eukaryota; kingdom Metazoa; phylum Chordata; class Actinopteri; order Cyprinodontiformes; family Poeciliidae; genus Alfaro; species Alfaro cultratus. The sequence continues at coordinate 8,200 of CAEFZX010010879.1, forward strand.
TACAAATTAGGATTCTGCTTGCAGGTGGGATTGATTAAAATAGTAATTGTTCAGAGTTTTGACTCCTTGTCTCTCTGTCTCCCTTTGCTGTCTCAGAACAAACCAAAAGCAACCTGAAGGTGACCTCCCCAGAGGACACTGAACATGTAAGCCGCAGGCAGGCATCTCCGAATGGGACAGCTTCTACAAGAGGGGATGCTAAAGGCAACCGCATTGTCCCTCGAAGGCACACATTAGGTGGGGCCCGCAGCTCCAAAGAGATCCTGGCCATGCAGCCATCAGATATGGACAAGAAGAGGGAGGCCTTCCTGGAGCACCTGAAGCAGAAATACCCCCATCATGCCTCAGCAATCATGGGCCATCAGGAGAGGCTGCGAGAGCAGGTCAGTGGGTTTAAGAAGGTTTAAATTAACTCCAGCAGAAACAGGAGTTAATTTATGTAACGTGTATGATTTATGTAAACAATCTCCTTTTACACTAAACAATGCTTTGGATATTTACAGTGACTGGCAAAAATATGATAACATTTTCTCATGTGACAACAGTCCATTTTAATCTACTTTATTCAGATTTTATGCATAATTAAGAAGAAGGAAAATGATACACTAGCTTTGGACAACTAAATGCTGAAACTTTTGCCAGTTCTTTCTTGTTAAAAGCATTGAATTCTTTAAAGTCTTGAAGCAAATCCTCACTTGAGCTCTGGCTATATGTTTGCCTCCTATCCTCCTGGAAGTTAAACATAAATGTAGCTTGGAGTGTGAAGATAAGACCATATGAATACATTTGTAAGACACAGTAAGACTTAACAATGGGATAACTGTCTCTCTTTGTAAATACAAAGTAACTCAGAAGTTGTCTGCAATATGTGGAAGATTGTAACTGTTTCTTAGTTATTTTCTGCACGTATTGGTTAGTGCACAGCTGCTTAAGCGGATGGTGAAGTCAATATCTGAAGCTACTAAATTGTGTGATACATTAAGCTTTGAGCAGGGTTAGTGGCCATTAGAGCCTCTTACAGGTTTGGTGCCCATATGTGCCTTAGCTGTGGTTACGTTAAGTTTTGTTGGCAAATAGACCTGGAACAGCTGCAGTGAAACCAGACATTAGACATAATGCCTGATGTGACCTAAGCTAAAGAAAACCCCACTTGATAGTTTTGTTCCCATCAACCTTTAAAAATAGGGGAAGCATAGAAGAAATTATTTACATCCTGAAATACAAAAGATACAATAATCTAATATCTGCAATGAAAATAAAAAAAAAAAAAAATAAAAAAAACGCATACAGATGGAGAAATGCACCACAGGTTTAGCTGAATCATTTAGATAAAATGGTATTTTATTTTTATTTAATTTATGTCTGAGGACGGGCATGACTATGGGAGAAGACGGAATTTGAAACCGCAAACCACCATATAAGTCGTTTAAATGCCATTATATTTCAAAGAGTTTCATTCACTCTCTCAAGTTTTCTCTTTGGAAGAGAAATTCTTCCAGCCCTACACTGAACATTTGCTATGACATGTTTTCTCATCATTCTTCATGGTTAACCTATCTGTGATGTTTGTTGTCAAAAAAGTTCATATTTAGCCTGCTCTGATCACAGGAGATGCTATTCTAGTTAAACTTCCGTAGCTTTTGTCAAATCTACTTGTTTTTGTGATGGTAGGACTCATGGGGTTCTATTTTGGCATGTCTCCTAAGCAAAGGATTGACATATGGATGGCATCTAATGGTCTGTATGGAGACTTGTAGCCTTAAGATGTCACTATATGCTTCTGCTATCCCAGTGGAGTTTGGAGATTTTTGTACCTTCTTCCTGCTCTTCATGCAGACTGACGACAAGCTTAGTTCCTCATTTGCTTTCCTTTGCAGTGTCTTCATATTTATGCATCAGGAAAACTGAGAGAAGTAAATGTTTCCAAATGTTCTAAATGTGTTTAGTTTTAAATGGTTTGTTATGGATGCTGACTATTTTGCCTCTGGTGATTTTATAAAAAAATGTTTATGTCTTTTTTTTTTTTTTCCTACTGCTGTAGAAATGCGCTGAAATTTTTGTGACGTTTTTATGCTATAGCCAAGAAAGTTGCATTTATTTTAAAGGTCTTTACTCATCTTTTCTGGGAGAGGTAAGAAACGTGTCCGTGTCTGAATTTGTGAAAATAACAGCTGTGTAAAGGGCTTTTGTTTAGTTTTAAATTATGCTGATTGCTTTTCTTTGTAGACTGCAATGAATCTCAAAACTATTTCCTTCCTGCTTTTTGCTGCGGGTAATATTCGAGGTGCATCCAATAAATCTGCCTGTCATTGTTTCCTCCCACATCTGTAGTGAAAGAGTGTTATTAAGTATCGCAGAAAACATGCAAATAACAGCAGTTCAAATTGGCCTTATATGCTCCTGCTTCAATCACCTTATTTGACTTCTCTTCCGCTTCAGGCACACTGATATACTCAAAGTGACACAGTGATGGAGAATATATATTTCCCAGTGTTGTTTCTGAGTTTTTTGAGGTTATAAAATTGTGCAGTGTCTTTCAACACTTTGACATTTTATGTCACCTGGTTATTCTCTGTTTGTTTGCTTTTGGTCAGGGGACACAAAAAGGATGAGCAAACAGAAGGTTTGTAGCCAAAACAATTCAGGTAATGGCAAGATAGGCACTGAGTCATGGGGTAGCTCCAGGCGAGGGTGCAAAGCATTGTCCAAGAGGGGTTTTGTCAGGCAGCCTTTACATGCACAGTGAAACCTTCTTCCACATCAACATTTTTAGACTCTGACATATGCAAATCTACAGCCAGTGAAGATAATAGGACATCACCAGCCCATTTGTTTACATCTATCTGAGTTTAGTCAGAGTTTTTCCCTCATCCAAATATAGATAAATATACAAATCGTGTGGTTTATTGAATTAAAAACAAAGGGAGGAGAATACTCTGAGTCGGAAGGAGTCAGACAGGTAGGATCAGCTCCGGACCGGGGTGGAGTCAGGGTTGCCATAGGGACTCGTGATGTCACAGCTGAAGCGCTCAGTTTACGTGTAGGTGCTTGTAGGAGAGAACTGGCTCGGTGTGAAAGGAGCAGGAGAGCTCTGCTTGAACGGGCTATGGACCTAAAGGTGGTTTGGAGGGATTTGGTTCTCTGCACGTGAAGTCCGGCAAGGATTAAACTGAAAAGGAACTTTCTGAAATTATTTGAGCCAGCCTGCAGGAGTACATGTGCCCGGATTAGAAGCAATAAAGGTAGAGTACATCGAGATTTGCGATGTCCTTCCAGTCAGCAAGTGCAGCTGAAGTCGTTTAAGTTGCTACTGTGTTGGAAGTTTGAGCTGAAAGAGATCACACTGATGCGTGTTTTTGTTGCGGTTTTCTAACACAGCAGTGCGCCAGCTTTAAGTTTTTTGTTTGTTTTTTTTTTTCCTCTTACCGTACCATGCTGTCACAGTTTGTGCACAAGTTTTACTTGCGGAAAAAATTTCCAAGTGCTGTATGACTTCATTGATAATTCGTTTGAAAGACCCATAGAGGTCGAAAATTATCAGAACGATGCTTTCATGCTTTGGTATAATTGCAAAATAAGTCACATTATGATTGTGCATCTTGGGGTCTGCAATAAGGCTACATGTTGCATCTTACATGAAAATAATTGTGATGACATAGTAATGACGAGTAGTGGCTTGAAATATTGACTGCTGTGTACTTGTTGTTATATATATATGTAGAAAGTTTTTAAATGGGTTGCCTGCTGAGGGCCCCAAACAGTCTTTGAATGACAAAACAAATAAACCCCAATGCCATGCATTTTTTAAAATGGATATTCTATGAAAATAAATAAATGGGAAATGAACTTTACTTGTTTAGCGCTTAATCAAGTCCAGAGCAACCCCAAAGCGCTTCACAGTACATTCAGGCAAATGGTGGCAAGTTGCACTGTAAAATGGTTTGGTACAGACCGCACATCACTGCAGATGTATCACCAATCTGCATCAATCCCATGGTCTTGTTCACAAATGAGGGAAAAATAGAGCGGGAGATTGATAGGCAGATGGTGTTCTGTATGGTAATAGTTAATACCCCAAAATTCCCGTTTTTGTAGTGTATTAGCTGTTGCTGCTCAACTTCTTTGCCTTTGTAATTTTGACATTTTTAGACATTGCATTGAATCAAGTGTGAAACATTTTTATAGATGAAGACTGACGCTAGATGGGTTGTTTGTAACATGTTCAGAATTGTTTAATTTGTTTTGGCTCTCATGGTCTATCATTATCTCAATTTTACAAGACCAGATGCTTGCTGCCTACTTACAGGAAGCCCCAAGCTCCTTTCTTTTATTTTGTATCTAAATATACTTTGGGTCATTCCAAGTACATGGATCATTGAGGATATAGCCCAGTATCCTCAGAAGATGTAATATTACTTTAATCCAAGTTAAAATAGTGCAGAAAATAAAATGTTTTGTTGCTTTTAAAGTTCATCAACCCAGAGATTAGAGGCACAGCTAATACTGATTGCAAGTTTGTTATTCAGATTGGTGAGATGGAGCTTGCTGGTGATTACTTTGAATTTATTACAGGATATTGCCATAAGGCAGACAAATACAAGTATGAATATTTGACAAGTGAATTCGGGGTTCATGAATAGAGGAAACCATGATTGTAAACTGTGCTTGGCATAATCTGATTGGCATTCTCAAGAGGAACGCAATCAGTAACTGCTAACAGATGCAGGAGAAAATGAAAACAAAGTACTGACAAAGAGTTTATTGCAGCATTTGTCATCTTGCATCCCGGGGAGGTGTTATTCAGCTTCAAGACAAAACAAGCAGAAAACAAGCCTCACAGTAGCACTGCTGTGTGAGCGATAGAGTGGAGGATTTGTTGCCTTTCCCACGCATGTGTAAAGATGCCGGCCATACAGGAAAAGCCGCATCGGTGGCAGTGCACGCTTCAGAGGTGAGAATGAAATGTCTGCTTGGGTTTGAGTTACATAGGTGGAAGTTTTATCAAGGTCAGCCGGAGGTTGGAAAGATAATATCATGGGAGCCGGAAAAGTTGATGACCCTTGTATTTTCTGAATGGCTGCCCTAACACTGACTCAAATGAAGAGACTGATGAGATACTCTTTTTCTACTTCTGTGATCATTAAAGCTACAACAAAAGCAAGTGGTTTAATCTCTTCTACTCCTCATAACCCCCCTCCTCCTCCAAACACCTGGAAACCTCCCAAAGGGAGATGAGATAACTTCCCACTGGCCCAGACTGCCACACATCCTCTTCACCCTTCTGCCTTTGCCCAGGGGCGACGACTGCGACTAAATGAGCTGCTTGACCGATCACAAACACACACACACACAGACACAAAATCCAAATTCCTTCCTGTGGCTGTGTCAGTTTCTGTGTGTGTAATGAGCTGTGAACAAGGCTTTGAACAGAATGGAGCAGATATTTTGGAGCATCTAAGTGCCTTTGTGTTCAACAGGCAGACAAACTGACCGAAAGTAAATTAAATTCACCTTTAAGGATGGTTAGCAGTCTCTACTTTAACCATTCTGAAGAATGAAGACCATTACTCATACCAGTTTTGTATTTTGGAACTTCACTAAAATGTCCGCAGGATAGGTATGATTTGAAGTCTTGTGGTAGATGACTGAAAGGTACCTGAAAAGGTCAGGTATGAAATAACCAAAGCAAAAATTTACAAAATGGCAGATTTAGTACACAACCTTCACCTATTGTTGATTAGCTCTCTAAACAGTTGAGTTACTTATTTTCTCAGTTATACCTCCCACACTGAAGAGTGGTGTGGTCACAGTTCAGGGGATTTCGGACTGAAAATCAGTCAATTTTGGCCGGCGGTTGATTTCTCCGTGCATCTTTGGTACAAAAAGCCATAAACAATATTGTTTTTGTAGAGACTGCTATTCTACCAATTGTTTCATTTCTCTTCACAGTGAATTTTAAAGGGATTGTTTATTTTATCTCCCCCACCATCATCTTCACTTTGCATTATGGTCTTTGCATTATGGTGAGAGAAACTGTTTTTGAATCAATTTTCCAGGTTTTTCATAATTGCACAAACTATGTGAGCTTAGGTAAGAAAATATTTTTCTGACTTATAAATCCTCATTTGCCTTCCTTGAAAGTTATGTCTCTGTATCTTTCCAATTTTGAAGAGTAGGTAGAACAAATGGGCCTTTGTTTCACATTGTATTAATGCCCCAGAAAAACAGGAAGTTAAACTAACTCAAAAATCCTTGACACTCTTAACATATCAAAAGTGAAGTATACTTGAAGTATACTCTTTAATTAAACTGGTTTTATAGAAATTGTTGGGGGCACAAATTACTGTAGTAGGCCTTTTGATCATTTCAATTACTGTAGTCAATTATTTTTTAAGGTGAAAATCACTCCAATTAAAGTGATTTTCCAAATTGTTTCATTACGATTTTTCATTTCTTGTGCAAAGAAAGGTTAACTGATTTAAGGGCTTTTCACATATTTACCAGTGGTACCAAGAATGTGGAAGGCTTTCTTCAGTATTTCTGGCTTTCGAGTTCAGCTTAAACTTTTCCTAAATATCCAGACCCATTTGGAACATGGTGTCAAGTTATTTTAAACTCCACAGTTATGCTTTTGGATTAGGTTTAGAAGGTGGAACTCGGATGCCCTCATAGATAAATTGAGCACACTTTATGTGGAAAAACAGCTAGATTTAGTGCAGTAGCCAGTAAAAAAATACTTGCTGTTTTTTTTTTGTCATTTTATTGTTTTGAACCACTGTAGTCTTGGATATGTGCTGTAAGAAAATAGATTACAACAATGCAACATTTCATAACCTTTTTTCACCTAAAAACTTGTAGTGATTTTTCCAAAAAGAATCTATTAATAGTTAAGTAATCTAGAACAGATTTTGATTCATTAGCTGTTAATCTATAAAGCAGGGAAATATAAAGCTTTTGATGGGTAATTTTTTTAGCAGCTTAATCCATGTTTGAATATAATAACAACTTTGAAAATGAGAGTTTAGAAAGTAAAGACAGTTTTTAAAGCCTCCACCTGAGTCTTTTTTAAGCAACATTTGGCCAACCTCCCGCATTCTTTTCTCTGTGGGTTCCTGGCTCCGCTACACTCTTGCCTCACAGATTCAAGGTCAGCAAGATAATGCTGACTCCAAGTGCAGCGTCCTGCAAGAGATTGGAACATGATTAAAGAAAAGTTGAACTGAACTGGGATTAGTCTTGGGATGGTATTGCCTCTGGTTTTAAATAAATACTAAACCCAAGATAACTTACTAATATCCAGTGCTGCCTCAGTATCCCTGTAGGACTTCACAGAATAACTCATTTAAATATAAAAACTGGAACTTCTAAATCCTAGTAAATGGTTTCATGTTATTCTGTTGTTTGTTACATTGTGCCTTGAATGCAGTATGTTAATCATAGATAACTTTAATTAGATTTTATTTTTAGTTGATTTTTTTTTTTTTTTTTTTTTTAACAATACATGCCTAAAAAGTTCAGATTGCATTTTGATGTCAAACCTCTGAGTCCTAAATCTTTTTTAGGGTGTGCTGCTTGGTTTACAAATTTAATGTAAAGTACAATGACACATGATTGGACCCAAACATCACCTTTCAAATCAGCAGGAGCTGTTCTCTGCTGCTTCTACATAAAATGACAATCCGAGAGACACAGGACGCAGAAAGATGGAGATGTCCATTTGATGACTGGATCATTAACCAGGATGTTTTGTTGGGGAATAGGGTTTGTTTTTAGGGGTGCGACACCCCAACTGAGAGGACAAGTGGCCCCGAAACTGCGTCTAATCCCAGTGTCGTTGGAGGGGTGGGGAGTTTTAAGCTGCTCTGACAGAAGGCCCTGATGGACCTGCCACTGACCAATGCTGATAATGAGGCAAGCCAGACAGAATTTTACACGCTGTCTCAAACGCAACGCCAGTGCACTAATCAGACAGGCTAATCAGGTCTGAGCTCTTCTCTGTGCCCAGTTCTGCAGCAAAAACAGAGCTGTATTACCACTGGCTTAAGTTAACAACAGCAGTCTGACTTGGTGCTGCTCGACCCCAAAAAGGCATGCAAAGGTGATGAGGATCCTAACAAGTTTGGATCATCTTGACAGGCAAACGCAGTGACATTTTTAACCTTGTGCCCTTACACTCCTTTGGAGCACCATGAATGCCATTTGTCAACATAGAAGCTTTACTGGCTGGTTATTTAACATATTTCTTCAGCTTGTTTGCCTTTTTACCAAACCTACTGTTTAAACTACGCCAACACAAAGAAGGCAAAGAGGCAATTACACTACTTAACAAAAAGTTGTTTTAATTTGTGATGATTCCGTCTAATGCATTTCAAATTGAAGAGTAATAATGGAATCACTCTGGAGGAAAGATGGCTTGCATTAATTATTTCTGAATTTATGGTTATGGTTCTGGACATGTTACTAAGCAATGGTAGAAGTAAATGTTGTGGCTGAGGCTCAACACCAGCATAAGTCTGCAGTGGAAAAGTACATCTGAGTACCAACAGTGAACAGGGCTTATATCTGACAACATATAAACCAGTGGCTAATAACTTTAATTTCAGTGTCTTTGTTAAACGTAGTCAGATTTGGCAGTGAATTTATTTTTGGTTAGTCAGTGGTAATTCTTGACCAGTATGTGCATTTAGGCATCTTTTGGTGGACCTCATTGTTGGTTTTGATTGGTTAATGACATAATGTTGTATATAGCACTTTCATGTTGGTGAAATGTAATCTACACTTCAGTTCAGTAAAGGGATAGCTAAAGAATATAGGTTTGCTAAAATAAAACTCAATATGTCCATCACTGGGGTTTCCAAATGAAATAGCCATGCTTAAATTTGACCTTTTATTTTGAACTCTCGCAGTAAAAAATAGAGATGATCTCCTAAGTTCAAGACAACTGCAGCAACAGGGTAGCTTCTTAAGAATACTATGTAAGCTTTACCAATTTACTTTTGAAGCATAAGTAAACATCTTAATGTTGGCAAGAATAGTTGTGGGCACTGTATTTGAATATATAGGTTGAAATTTCCCCCTTTACCTCTAATCTACACCTTTGGTATGCAAGTCTATCCCACATCTGGACCCATTTCTTTGTGTCAAAGGAATTAGCCTCACTTCAAAAGACGATTCAGAGATGAAGGAGTACCGGGATGATTTCACAGCTCTGAGCATCTGGCTCAAACCTATTTTGATCCTCTGTATTTTATTTCCCGCTGGCTCACTCTTGGTGAAGATAAAGGGATGGGTTGGCAGCACAGCAGCTGAATTATTTAAAGTCAAATTATCTGCATCCATAAGATATTTGAAATACGTTTTCCAACTAATACAATGAGCGCACAGGTTTGTCTTGCACTAAGCAAGATGACATGGATGATAGGAAGCACCTGTAATTTGCAGCAGTAAAGTTTCTCTTGGCATTTGGAGCTAATTTGTAGTAACTAATTGGTTTGTTAGATGTGGAGTGTGTGGCACAGTTCTCTTAATGTTTTTGCCTCAACTGGGGTTTCATGCTTTACATAAGCAAGCTTGTCACATTTTCTACTAATTGATCATGTATTTTGTTTAGACTGCAGTTTAAAAAGTGCAGTAGCTGCTAACACATTAAAGCATAAGTCCAGAGATTTAATGGTTTCTACTGTTAATTGACTGGAACAAAGGTAGATGATTGGGAATAAGTTTTTGGACGAGTCAGCAAAAATATGAGAAAAAAGTACAGTAATATTGAGTGCTAGGTGCTTGTCTGTGATTCTTTTTAAAACCCGTGGCTAATTATTAAGTATCTGCTCATGCAAGCAGAAAGTAAACATAATAAATATGTGGCACAAAGACGCCATGCAGTCTTCAGGAAGTTGCTAATTGGTTTCAAGAATTCCTGACAACATGTTGTGTCTTACAAGATAACAAGTTTCCCATAGAAAATAAAAAAATAAAAAAACATTGTTTGTATCAGTTATTTAAATACACCCATGTGCCACTTTATTAGGTGCACATTGTTAGTACTAAGATGGACATCTATTTGGTGGCATAGATTCAACAATGTTTCTGAAACATTCCTTAGTGATTTTGGTCCAAATCAACTTGATAATATCACACAGTTACTGTAGATTTGTCCGCTTAATGTCCATGAGGTGAATTCACCTTTCCACCACCTCTCAAAGGTTGCTCTAAGTGATTGAGATCCAATGACCGTGGAGGCCGCTGAAATATAGCAAACTCATCCTTTTCCTCCTGGATAAAACCCATCAGAGGATGGGTACACTGCGGACATAAAGAGATGGACAGGATCAGCAATAATTCTTAAGTAAATTGGAGCTCATTGATCCAATGTGCAGAAAGTAAATATTCCCCGCATTGTTACACTACCAGCACCAGTCTGACGCGCCTGAATCCCTTTATGTTGTTGACACCAAATTCTCATGCAACACTACAGTTTTTGTATTGAACTGAGCGCGGTGGCAAACAGTGTCTGCTTTTGCTGGCATAGCCACTTGCTTCAAGGTTCAACTTGCTGTACAGTCAGAGATGGTGCTCCTCAAACCATGGCAGTAACAAAGGGTTATTTCATCAATGTTTCCTTCCCTGCTGTCTTGAACCAGTCTTCATTACATCCAGATAGTTAACTGCACTGAATTGGCATTTGCCTTAACAAGCATTTAAAAATCTGTACCTAAAGTAGTTAGCATATGTTTCACTCTTCCTTTTGCGAACTTTGTTTGCTATACAGCATGAAGGATTTTAATTTTACAGGAGAGAAAAAACAGCCGTAACTTGTGCAAAGACCGGTTTTCTGACTAGTGATGGCAAATGTGTCCACTTTTTGTTTAACCATGAAGGATTTATCTGCACATGTAAGCAAATTGAGCATGTATTGCGCAGTTCTGGGCTGTCCTAAATGCTCAGTCTCACGGTCTACATCAAGGAGCAAGTTGGGACAAATCAAGCCGTAAGCAAATAGTTTGCATGTGTTTGTTTGGCAAGAAGGATAGTAGGTTGGTAAGAAACAGACTGAATATGTGCAAATTACTTCATGCAGTAAGGGATCTTTCAGTCTTGGTGTAAGTCTGGACCTGTTATCTTTTATAGCTGCCTGTCTTTAGTGCAAGGCTTAAGTAACTTTTTGAAAAGCAAATAATGTTGGTAATGACTTATTAGAATATACTCAAAAACAAGATGAGCCTTTCAAGAAAATAATATAGCTTACTCAATTTTGTGTTGGCAGGTTAGTTATCAAACATTGGCCACAAAAACTTTCTTGGAACAAGTAGGAATACCCTTTGCTATTTTGGAAAAAAAGCTAATGTCAGAAAGAAAACCCAAACTCTCCTGCTAAACAAATGCAAAGTGATCGTGTGACTATGTCTGCCATCAAAATCCTGGTTTATGACTATTTAGTGGAAATGCTGGCAACATATGATTTACAGCTGTGCCAGGAATGACACAATTGGCAGAAGTCTAACTGTACCTGAAGCTGCTGTTCCACCATTAAGTTGCTTCCTCAACTGCAAGACTTGTGTTGGATAGTCACACCTGTCGTTTTGTCAACCATGTCAACCCACTCATTTACCAAATATCAAACAGATTGTTTATAATTTTAGCCCCATGAGTTTGAAGCCGAGATTAGTTTCAGATTTACATCAACACTAAAACCCATGTTGTAGTGTTGGAGCAGTTTGTTTTTTTATTAAATTCAAGTGTCTGTTTCAAAGTGTCTTATTTATGAAGTGAAGGGTTACTGCAGGTGTCCAGAATTTTACCTCTGAACCTTCTAGAAAGCAAGAAATATTCAGGCATATTCAATAAGTCCCTACCGCTCCGTAACTCGGGCTGGACAGTCATAGTGGAATTTAAAAGGCTCACATAAAAAAAAAAGGCTTTTCCCCTGCTGTCTTCCTACTGTGGATTGTGTGTTTGCTTGCAATGTGCTGCTGGATCGTTAGCGACGTGGTAGATGATTGTAGCGGTGGGGGGCGGTGTCTGCATCCGCTATGGAGTGGAGTAGAGAGGAAAGGGAACAGGACAGGGGCCAGTGTGCAGAGCAAGTGCTGCGACGATAACACAGGAAGAGACTGTTTCTCTCTCAGAGCGGGGAGTTTCTAGTCTCACATGGAACTCACTGGTGGACTGTTGAAACTTGGCAAAAATGGTAAATAGTGCATTTTTTAGCTCTCTAAAAGGTTTTGTGCTTAATTTATTATTGAAGATTGAATGTTATGTGGACTATTTATTAATAAGCACAGGCCAAATAACAGCAGAACTAATGTGCAATGCATTTAATGCTTTACATGTTTTGTTTTTTTCTCACAGCTCATTTTATAAGGTGTCTAAAAGATATTTGTCATGCTTCCTTTGTCTTATTATCTTATGTAATGTCCTGTGCTGTAGTTACGATCCTAATTTGCATGAGATTATTTTGTTATCCTACTACTCAATCTGATATTTAATTAATGTATAAGAGTTGTTATTACTGTTTTGCATATTTAATTTTGCGAGGGTCTCTTAATATTTACTGGGTTTTCAGGCACTGTTCTTCCTCTCCATTGTAAGCTTTGATTGTTACTTCTATAAAGTCATCTGAATTAACACACCAATTAACAAACAAGCCCATCTGTGAAAGGTCATGTGAGGTTTGTAGCAAAAGGATTAGAGGAGGAATGCATCAGTGGAGGGAGCGGACAGAGGGTGGTGTTTGCAGTGAATGGGAATGGATGACTGGGGAAGTTTGATATAATTCTTTTAGAGTATAGAAAACAAAGGCTGATCGTCAGCCCACAGACAGAGTACAGACCAGTTGTGTAGAGCTTTCTGTAGACTCATGCGCTTGATTTTCAATTAATTCCCGCTCTGCTGAACACTGTCTCTGCAGCTCACATAAACACATTTATCCTAAGGAGATGAGGGCAGTCCGGCTTGAACTTTTTCTCTTATCACATCAATTTTCCCAGGCTTTGCTCTTTCTTTGAAATAATGTGTTGGAATGAAAAAAAATAAAGAGTAAAGTTACAGCATCTAAAGCCGCCTTGTTCTGTTTATGAGTTTGCTGTTGAGCTCACATCCTGGTAATTACCATAAGCTGTACGTCTTCTCCCCAGAGCTCCAACCAAATTAGCTTCTTAAGTGAAAAGTCGTGCTCCCAACATCAGTGTTTGCATTTTTAAAGCCATAACAACCTCCTCTTCCGTCCTTTGTTGGCTTTCTTTCCACCATATAGAATGAGTGAATAAAACGTGCTTCTCTGGTTACCTTGTGTGTATTTGCTCTGGTTGTGCACATAGCAGATGTTGTGTGAATACATTCTATTGTATTCAGATAAACACCTCCACAGGTGACCTTTGTTTGGTATATTTGGCTGATATAGTAGTACCATAAAAAGTATTTTACACCCTTGAACTTTTTTTTTTGTTTTGTCACATTCCAACATCACTTTTTTGTTTGAAAGAATCTTATGTAATAAACCAGTAAAAACAAGACTTTGTGCATTGTTTATAACATTTTTGCAAACAAAACCTTAAAATTGCTGTATGCATTTTCTATTGACCCCTTTTAACTCTGATACCCTTAAATAAGTTCCTAAATGTCTAATTTATTCTTAGCATAAAAACTCTAAGGAGGTTTGTCTGAGAGACGTTTACCTGAGAACATTTGTTAAGTTATGAAACAATATCCCAAGCTTTGAACATTTTAGGGTACCATTTAATTCATCACCCCAACATGGAAAGAGAAGGACATCAATCCTAACAGAAAGGCAAGGAGAAAACTCATTTACAATTTGCTGCCACTTTACAATCACGCAGTTTTTACAAAATGCATTGTTTTTGTCGTTAAATGTGACAAAATATAAAAAAAACTGTGGTGTTGCATTTAATAGAGACATGTTGCAGCTAACAGGTCAAAAAGGGTTTGTGCAAAAATGTCAGACAAATGTCCACTCCTTACAGTAAAAAAGGGGTTTGCGTAAGAGAAAGTCATTATAACTTGAGCTATACACTGTAGATTATATAAGAACGTAGGCACCAATCAGCTGACTTTGTGTGGACTGGCTGCAGGAGGTGTGCATAACGGCAACCTTTGAGGCCATGTCTATACTTAAATCTCCATGAGTGACACAGCAGGCTCCTGCTGGGGTCCGCTATTATTCTCAACAATCACAATTTACTTTAATTGTTCCAACTCTGCTCTGCGTGGCAGCCTGTCCATCAGGAGCCAAGACGACGCTGGGATGACATAATTTCATCTACATTGCTTTAAGAAATCATAAAACATAGCCACTTTGCTTTTAAAGAGCTCTTTAAAGACTCACAACAGGTGATAAGTTGCAGTAAAAAAGCTTTTATAGACTAGTTGAAAATCTGGAAATGACAGCTCCGACCTGCTCTGTTTGAACAGTACCTCAACACACAGACCCGAGCTTTCTTCATGATGACAGCAGACTGTTGCATAAATGTTTGCAGGATGTCCCGGGTTCAGGTCAGATTTTCTGGAACAATGGCCCAAGTCACTCATGCACGCACCCAGTCCTTCTTTACATCCCTCTTACTCTTTCATGGGCGTACAAGCAGACTCACACAGAGACAGAGTGCAACCAAACTACTTCCAGCCTTCTCTGCTTTTTTCCCCACAACAGTGGCTGTTTGCCTGATCACTGCTTTCCCACACTGCATTAGTCTTGACATCCATGTCATATAAAGCTTCCTTCATGCATGGCATTCAGGCAAATTTAGGAGCAAAGGCTTGATGACTCGAGGAAAAGGTTGGCTGCAACTGCAACCACGCGACTGAGACTTCTGATTAGGCACCGAGTTATTTCTAGACCTTCTCTAACATTTTCTAATCACAGTGACTGTTGGACATGGACCTTTTATCACAGCCTACTGGCACTGACTGCAGCTCACCACACAACATGCCATTTTCAGATTTATTTGTTTTTTTGACATGTTCAGGTGTTATTTTTCAGACACATTGCCTCCTAGCAGCCTTGTTTCATGACTTTGTACCTTTCCATATTTCAGTATTGAAGCTAATGCCAATGTCTCTGTTTCACATTCATCATAGCTGTCAAAGCCAATGCGGTGTAAAACAGGGACTCGCAGGCTGCACAATTTTGACTGGAGTGTGGGATGGAATGCACTGTAGGTCCAAGAAGGCTGAAAGAGGGTTTTGCAGTCGTGGCTTTCACATCTGAAAGCTGCTGGCTGGGACAGCTGTGTTTTCATTACATTCAAACTGATAATATTCTGGTAAGCTCAAAATTATTCATATTCCTGGCATATTTAATCTTGAAGAGCCAAGACGTTTTTTTACTGACAAATTTTAGCGTTATTTAAAAATAAAATCCACTTTTGTATCGTCAATTTGCTTTGGTAGTGGTAATGCCCAAAACTTTTAAACACATTAAACTATGAAGGCACCATGAAATGAACAATTTCAGTTGCATTAACTACCACATCACAGCAACATTACCAAATGTTGCTTAATAATGTTGTAATAGTGTAATGATGCCTGTCTATGGATATGTTCACATTTTTGTGATAAAATTTTAGTCCATTTGCTTTGATAGAAGGGTTGTCATAACTCTGAAGTGCACCAAGGACATTTAGAACCACCAACATTGCTGCGTAAATGACCTTTTCTACATTCTGCGTTCACAGTCGTAGAGTAATAACAATAAGGCTTAAAATTTCAAAATAACTCAGGATCAATGCTCATTGTACCATGGAAAATGTGACTGAGCAACTCTATCTGATATTTTTTCAGGTTGTGGGAGAATAATAGAATATAAATAATAATTGTTTTTATTTTATTAATTTAAAGCCTAAATGTCTAAACATTTGAAAACCTGAAACTAAAAGGTATTCCTCATATTGCTCTCTCCCTTCTGCTGAATCCAGGCCGGGTTTGCAGTCTTTACAAACCAAAGAGCAATTTCTGCCTTCGGTTGAGTAAAATAAAACGTGTTTAGTCACATATACGTTACCTCTTAAAAAAAGATAATGTATAACATTTACAATAGAAAACTTGCAACTGTTTTTAAAGTACTGTAGTGTTATTTTTATTTTTAAGGTAAAGTGTTTTTGTTTGTTTTTTTAAATAAAGAAAAACACAAAACTTTTACACATGGAGGATATATTTTCTTTTGTGAAATGTTTCCATTTGTGGACAACGATGTAAAAAAAAAAATGGATAGTTACAATAGTTGCTAATATATCTAAAAATAAATCACTGATACTTTCAGTGCCATTTTCTCTAGAAATTCAATGTGATTATTCCATTAAAAAAAAGGAAAAAAATTCTGAAACCGGTCCTATATCTGTATTCAAAAACATTAGTTGGTGATATATAATTTTTAGCCATCTTAGTAAGAGCCATGGAAGATCCAGTTGTTCCTCCAGAACCACAGTTCAAGGCATAACAGAGAAATTGTTCAATCATAGCATTTCATCCATAATAAAAGGCAAGCTACATGGGAAAGTGAACCTATGATCAAGGCCAGGTTTGGAAAAATAGAGCGAGTTCATTCTCCAAAATTGTAAAAAATATGTTTGTTTTATATTTCTGATGGAAATCTATTATATTTTGTGCTGTTGCAGAAAAAAAATGCAATAAAGCTTACATTTTTAAACTTAAAGATTTTTTTAGCTTGTATTGTTCTTCTACACCTTTGGAGTTTCAGATTATATAAGTTTACACAGACATACCGCACTGACATAATTAGTACCTAAAGTTGGTGGAGCCCACTAGTTCTCCCAGTGGAGCATGTGAGAAGCTTGAGCAGCGGTGTGGGAGGGCTGTTTTCTTCCACCGTCACTGAATGAGCTTTTAAATCATTCAGTGCTCAGATTAAATTCCCAACACTTGTCTGGTTTCAGGTTACATGTTAACTCCATGTGACCTCATTCTTTTTAAAGGTCACCATAACACAATACATTACAAACGCATGAGCGCACTTTAATGCTGTTACATGGAGCATCATTTTAATCCCTGATTTATGAAACGTATTGGTGTGAACGGTTCACATGTCTTGCATCTAGGTCTCTCATGCTGCTTCTTTCTTCTTTTCTTTAGCCTGCTAAAGAGATTGATATGTTACCAGGGCTCTTCTGTTTTCTTTGATGAACATCTCCTTTTCCATTTCAAGCTCCCACTGGCAGTTTTTAGCCATGTTGTTTTTGTTTATCCTCCTTTTCTCCCTTTTCTTTCCTGCCATCAGTCTTTACAGGCCATGATTGCTTCTCTTCACTCTGAGCTTGACATTCAGAGGTATTTGATGAAAATCCAATCACCCTACCAAGTTAGTTTGCCTTTTATCTTATCTGCATCATGCTGGGTTTGTGTGTCATTAAGTGTGTGTGGCTGTGTTCTCACCCCTACTAGCATCTGTTGTGTGACCGTGTTCCCAACCCAAAGGTTGGGAAGACGCCTTCGCTGCCAGGCTGAACTGGTCCAGCCAATGAAGGCTTCTAAAATATCAACTAAAAAAAACAAAACTTTGGTTTTGAACATTTTCAACAAATGAATATGAGTGTTCAGTAGCATGTTCATGCAGTGTATTAGGTAACCCAACAGGCCTGGTCTACAATATTTCAGCTCTGTACATTTTGTCAGAGCTGAATGTTCTGACAAAACATTTGTTGTTTTGTCAGAACATGTAATTTTGTTGTTTGTAATTTTGTCATGTTACGAACAAGTGACAATTGAAGGGAAAAATTTTAAAAATATTTACAACAACAAATCAGAAAAAGAGTGTACATAGTATTCAACCTCCCATAATTAATACTTTGTAGAATCTTCCTTTACTGCAATTACAACGGCGAGATATTTGAGGTTTGTCTCTACCAGCTTTGCATGATTTGCAGAATTTTCTTCGCAAAAAAAAAAAAAAGCTCAAGCACAGTCAGATTAGATGGAGAATATTTGTCAACAGTAATATTCAACATTCAAGTCTTGCTCAAAATTCTCCAGTGTAGTCAGACCTGAGAGTTCTTTCATCTAAACCAATCCACTGCCTTTAGGTTCCGACTCTATTTAAAATTTAAAAAGCAACGCTGAGAGATTTTATTTGCAAAAATGTCAAAACACCATGCAACATTTCTCTTCCATTCCACAATAACTTTGTGTTGGTCATTAAGAAACATCCTATAAATACAATGAAGCTTGTATTTGTAATATGACAAAATGGGAAAATGTTTGAGTGGTCTGAACATTTTTGCCAGTTTTTTTTTTTTTTTAAAAGTAGGAAAAGCATCAACTTAAAGCACCTGTGTGATACTGTTGTTATTTTCCTCTTTAAGGAAATTTAAGGAAGCCATACCGTACAGATTAGATTGAGGTTTATCATAAATGGAACCCCAAAATCCTCCAAATTGTTTTCAAGGAACGTTTTTGAGATTAATGCCTCCCTGCACATTTGCATGGCTGCTGTTTTAGCTTGTTTTGTTACTGTGCATGAATCAAGCAGGGCAATGTGTTAGACTTAAAAAAAACACAGGGCAGAGTCCAAGTTCTGAGCAGCGTGGTGCTCAAAGCAAACAATTTCAAATTTGAACTTTTATCTTTCATAACAGGATTGCAAACTTTCTGTGCAGTTTCATCATAAGCATCCATGGTCTCACTCCTGTTTCCATTTGCCTCCTCCCACTCCAGAGCAGAAGTCCAAAGCACGGCCCCAGCCCACAGCCCGGCGTTGGGGATCAGGTCGACCACCTATCCTTGGCCTCACTAGAGTCGCTGGACGCCATGTCTGAAACGGACGCACCCACAGCCTTCACTCGCGGCAGCCGAGTCCGTGCCAGCCTGCCAGTGGTGCGATCGACCAACCAGACAAAGGACCGCTCATTAGGTATGCTCTTTTTTTTTCTTCTTTGGTATCACATTTATACTTGGATCTTTTTTACATTTTGTCACATTACTACTGCTGCTATCAGACACATCTTGCCTTGACATACTGTATGTCATGCGGTGTCAGAATATATGTATTATTTACATTGGTGTTTCCACCATTTGTGGAAACGGTGTTTCCACAAATGGAAACACCGTTTCCATTTGCAGCTGGTGGTAGCTGCTGCTACCATCAGCATCATGATGCTGGTGGTAGCAGCATCATGAGGTGGGTTTACTCGAAACTTGATTAAAGGGGATGGGAGATGGAGCTAAAGGGGTTTAATGAGGTTTAAAGGGGCATGAATACTTTTACGAGGGATTGCATCTGCATTGATATCTGCATTGGATAATTCATCAGGACTGTAGTGGTGTAGCATCCAGACTGTTAGTTCAGAAAGATACAGTTGTGAAACTTGTGTGTTGTGTTTTATTACATCACTTGAAGCAAATACAGGAGTCCTTAAATAAGGCTAATGACTTTGCAGGAGAAGCATTTATAAAGCTTATGTTATTATCAGAAAGGACATTTATAAAAAGTGTTCTCAGGAAGTACTTTATTACAAAGTTCATGAGCCTGTCTTTCTGCAATGCGGCACTGAAACCAGGCCTGTACCTATCAAGTTCTAATAAATTAGTTTTTGCCAAATAAAACTTTTAAATTCAAGTACAAAATAGGGTAGAAGACTTTGCAATTTCCACATCTTTTGTTGCCAACAGTTCCTCTAATTTTCAGTTTATTTTGCAAAACCATGTTTTCCACTAGTTCTAAAGTCTCAACATAAACAAAGTAAAGATCAGGGATGTACTCTCCCTAACTGCATTGCATTCCTATTTTTCATCAGAGAGCCCGAAAACCTTCCCTGTCAAACAGTGCAGAGCAGAGTAGTCTTAGCCCAGGGCAGGAAGTTAGTGAGACTGGGAAGTCAATGAATCAGGATGGGTCTCATGAGCAAACTCAGCTCTGTGGTGGGCCCACCATCACCTCACTATGCCATAGGCCTACATCGCAAAATGAAAGGGAAAATACAGTAGAAGAATACATTTACTAGTTGAACTACCTTTTTTTTTTGCTTTTCATGTCTCCCCCAGATGGCTTAACAACCTCAGTCTACAAATTTACACTGAAAATGTTTTCTCTTTAAATTGATAAACATCTATGCTCATTCTTTCAGTACGAATAAAACACCTACACTATCCATATTTTGCAATAAAAGTTTGTAGACAAGTAAACAAAAAACTGTTGATGTTGGTTCTACCATCTTCTGAAGAAGATCAAAGTGCTAAATGCAAAAACATAGTTTGTTCCTTTTTTTTTTTGAGAAAGCTTCTTCATGCTTCTCACTTTATCATTCGCTGTCCTGCTGTCAGGATTGACATCTCTAAAGTGTTATGAAG
This sequence comes from Alfaro cultratus, assembly GCA_903066825.1. NCBI lineage: Eukaryota > Metazoa > Chordata > Actinopteri > Cyprinodontiformes > Poeciliidae > Alfaro > Alfaro cultratus. The sequence continues at coordinate 28,513 of CAEFZX010010879.1, forward strand.
AACTTACAGGTGGATGATTTTGTTTATTTAGGGCTAAATTGACTGTTACACAGTGTTGAAATTCCAATGTTTGGTTAAGGAAATTAGGTTTTAAAACCTGAACCTACAGCAGGAGCAAGGTGAACATTCATCATAAAAACAGCCAAATATCTACTTTGTTAACAAATCAACATATTTGACCGTTTTAAAATAGTGACAAAAAGAAAACCATTTTTGAAAGAAAGTTAATAAATCCCATTTGCTGTTTACCATAAGCTGTGTAGGGGACACAGTAATAAATGTAGTCTCATCTGGTCACATTATACTAAACCTGGGTGGCAGAAGACTCAACAACAAATGTCTCTACAAATCAGCTCGACATTGAAATAAGGTGGTGGCAAGATCATGCTGTGGGATCTTTTTCTTCAGCATGGACATGGAAGCTGTTAATGGATGGTTGTTAGTGGGTAGTTGTGAAATTGGAATTAGCCAAAAACCTGTTTGTAGGCTGCAAATGACTTGAAATTGTGGTAGAGGTTACTTTCCAGCAGGACAACCTTCAACATACATCCAAAGCTAGTATTAAATGGTTCAATTCAAAGGATACATACTGGTCAAGTCATCACAAACAAGTTGCAGGTGTATTTGTCGTGGAAGGTAGTTTTACATTTTGAATAATGGGGGGATTGAACTGAAATGCATGACAGTATTATCAGATTTTCTTTGTTCTTCCACTGACGTGTTTTGAACTCATTTATGTTGGTTTGTCACATGAAACCGCAATAACAGCATGCTGTTAAAATCTCCTGAAGAATTTGAGACATTCTTGTTAAACCTGTTAGTGTTTCTGACTGGTTGTAAGTTAATCTTCGTTTTAAGAAGTTTTCCATTGTTACTCAAAAAGGTGTACAACTGTCACTTACGGTTTCTAATGGATTTTAACGACTTATTCAGTTAGTTCTGACATCAGCAGAACTAACTGACTGTTACCTAATTGAACACAAAAATGATTATGTTTCTACTCTCCCAAAATTCACTGACAAAAAAATCTGAATGCTCCCAGTGATCCCTCTTAATCTTCAACAAATCAACATTTAATTGGTTTGCCTTAAGATGTTGTTTCCTGTTTTTTTTATTTTATTTTATATGCATTCTTGTTGCAAAACTGTATGTAAGTTTTTGCTTTCATCATTACATCACACGATTACACACCGTTTTTGCCTTCAATCTAATAAATGGAAATATATTTTTAATTCACTTTACTAATCAGTACAAAATATAATTGTGGTCTAATTTATTTTTTCCATCATGTTCTATCTATGTCTTATATTTCTCCTTTCACCTTATTTCCACCACCCCTCTTAGTTTTGTCTTAGTTAGTATCCATTTTTTTCTTGTGTTGAAATCTTAGTGAATCCTCCCATGGAAATCCTAACAGAATCAAAAAACCGTTTTGTATAACTTGTGTGCAGATGCAGAAAATGTACACATTTTGCAAAATGGTGGACACACTTTTCAAACAAACAAACAATAATGTTTGAAGTTTTTTAGATGATGTTTTGCAGTTCACTTCTTAGCAAACCCCATAGTTACGTATAAAGAGAGAGTTGCATTTTTTGTTGGAAAGAATCAAGCTGCGGGATGTTGTTTTTCACAGATTTTGATTTGTTCAGTGCAACGACTCTATTGCAGAAAAGCAAACTCCATCAGAAAAGAGGCTTTACGACTCACATTTATGTACATGCATGAACAAACTCACACATACGTATACTCCATTACGCTCCTTCTCTCCATCGAAAACATCAGGACAAAGCGTGGGGACAGTGGGGGGTTATGGTGTGATGAAGGGGTGGAGAGAAAACGGGGGGCACCACTTTACAACTGTGTCCCTCCCACAGTTTCTGAGGCACACACGCGTCCACACACGCAGGCAACAGCACACACCCCACTTTGTCCCAACGGACATTTGGGGATTTCTTGTACCCTCGTCTCTCGCTGCACGAGTTGCTGGATGGTCTTTTTCTTTACAACATAAGGCTGAGCAAGGAAACTGGAAATCCTCCAGACCTCTTCAGTGAGTATCACATTCAACAGTGTAGCATCAGTTGGACTCCATTTAATGGCTTTAACTTGTGGCTGAAATGTAGTATTTTACTGTTTTGTTGTGATCCAAGTGAAATGGGGGGTTTTCACTTCTGTGTTTAGTTTGTACATCTGCTTCTCAGTGAAGACGTGTTAAACTCAAAATGTTTCCAGTCTGTACCCATTTGGTTACAAAACCAGCTAGCCATTTGTTGCAAGCTTTCAGCGAGGTCAGGCACCCTGGAATGTAACTCGATTCTTCTTTCTGACCTACTTATAATACTTTAAATGCAGAAGAAATCCTCATAACTGTTGTGTTTCTTTCCAAGTGGCCAACATCTGCATAAAAAAATATCACATTATTCTAACCTATATCACAGAAAAATATGCAAATTTTCACTTTGTGAAGTTGCGACTGCACAGAAACACAGACAAACCAAGGAGTGCAGTGCATAGCAGAGACTCAGCAGTTTTATTTCCTGGATTTGCCTTCCCCCTGTCTCATGGAGCATGTAGTGTCTTGTATAATATTTCACTAACATCTGGTTGCTTTTACAGACCTGGTTTTTATAGGGTTTACCAAGTAAAATCATGCCTCCTTTCTGTTTTCATTGGAAAAATCATAAATATACTATTAAACCGCCTTTACATGTAAGGATATTTGACTTTTGGGCAAATTTTTGCTACAAAATGGTTGAACTTTTGCAATCCAATTTTATCAAGTTTAAATGTTTCTACTGCGTATTTCAGTGTCAACCACTGAATCAGACTGAAAATAGAATTTGTTTTCTTCCCCATGGCACTGTTTATACAAGTTCAGTGTGGGCGTGTTCATAAATGTTGCGGGAGAGCCTGTGCTGTGTTTTTTTAAAACACAGCACAGAAGCCACACCCAGAGTTCAGAGGTTCAGTCTTTGGTCTTTTTGATACATAACATTTACCGTTCCTCCCAGAGCGCACAGCTTTGCCTCTGCCCCAACTAACATGTTATTATCAAGTAATTTTCTTGACTAAAAATACTTTCTAATTTCCAGCACAGATAGAAACTGGGTGAAAGATTTATATAAATATTCTGCCTATAGAAAACTTGACAGTTTTTAGGGACTCACTTTGATTTCTTTTGTTCCACAGCCCAGGGTAGAAATCATTCAGCATAGAAAGTAATGATTTTCAGTTCAGTTTCTAGAGGTACAAAAACTTGGGCTGATATCAATATCCAATATTAACTAATACCACTGTTAAGACTGATATTTACTGATGTTATATGTACATTGTATGTGTTTCCCTTCACTTATGACTCTGTGAAAGCAACCACGCCACCTAAATTGTTTCTCTGCTTCAAACACCCTAACAATCCTGTTCTGCATCACTATCTCTGTCACGTGACCAAACTAATACCACATGTTGAACCCATTCCATTCCACCTCCCGAAACACTCACAGACTTTTCAGATTGATACCAATATGTTAAGAAATGACTAACTTACGCCAATGCAGATGTTGATGCCAATATATTGTGCATCTCTAGAAGTTTCTTTGTTTTTTTCTGCCTATATTTTTGTACTGTAGTCCAAAACATGTCATATCAACTATCACATTTGGCAGGTCATGTAGTGCGGATATATTAAACTTATATCTTTGTTAATCTTGTGCAAACATTGTCTCCAGATCCCTCTATTCCGTCCCTTAGCTTTTACAGGATTACACTTTAAGCTTCACATTAGAACTTCAGTTAAAGACAGAGCGATTGTATCACAGCTTTTCAGTCTTGGTGTACAGTCATTAAGTTATCACCATCAGTAAAGACATTCTACTGCTTTCTAACTGGACAGTTTTTATAGTTTGTAGCTTCATAAACGGATTACTTCCACAAACCAAACCAAATTAAAAGTTGTGGGTTTCCTGTTATAAGAATAAATCAAATTATGCATTTTCATTCTTGGAAACCACATCTGTTTTTGAGATCTTAATTTAATTCTGATTTCGTTGCTCTTCTGTCCCTAGGTGTACTCTACCTGCAGTACGGCGATGAGACCAAACAGATCCGCATGCCGAATGAGATCACCAGCATCGATACAATCAGAGCTCTGTTTGTCAGTGCCTTCCCGCAGCAGCTCAACATGAAGATGTTGGAGTCACCCAGTGTTGCCGTCTATGTCAAAGACGACATGAGGAACATGTACTATGAACTCGCTGATGTCAGGTAAGGAGTTATGTTTGTAAAATCAAGGAAAAATTACTAGGACAGTGTGTTAAGTGAAAATATCCATCCTAACAAAAGGTCCTCAAGGAATTAGTGATATGCTGTCAGTTTTAGCAAGATGTTGTGTCACATAATAAGCTAGTGTCAGCATTTCAGCACAGCTAGCTGCTGCAGGAAGTTAGAACATATAGTTTAAAACTCCAAAGCTAAACTGTTTCAACATTTATGACTTTTTGACCTCTGGAAATCATTTAGTATTTCTGTCGTTATTCTGTTAATAATTCAATAGTTCGATTTTTAACACATTGCTGTAGAATCAGTGACTAATAATAAAATCAGAGTCTCGAGCAATTAGTGGTACTCTCAGTGTCCACGAGATGTCAAGCTGTCAAAAGGCAAACGCATATATCAGAGTATTTTTTATATCTGCTCGAAAAGTATTTAAGCCATACTAATGTTCTAGCTCACAATTTGTGAGTTAGAACATTACAGTTGAATTTACTGACAGCTGCGCTTGGAAAAGTTGGGTTCTCACTAAACATCTGTAAATATCCAATCTTTGATTTTCAAATACAGTGATTTTTTGACAAGTCAGAGATAAAAAATTAAAACAAAAACAGGAAGGATCAGCATAAATTAAGTTAACATTTTTATTGGTGCATTGAAAGCTCTGTCTCATTAGGAAATTCATGCAGAACTACCCTAAGGAAATATATCGCTCCAGTGACAAATCTTCCAGCCAAACTAGTCTGATATCTGGCCCTTTTGTTTCTAGTTTCCTTTGAACAGGAACTGTTTCAGGGCAGGAAAGCTTGCATCCTTTTCCCATCCATGTTAAAAAGAAAGGTATTTTGAATGTGGAGCTGTGACAACATGTCTTGAACAAACAGAGGAAGACTTTTTGGAAATGTTTTTGTCTTTTGTCCTCTCTAATGCAAAAGTTTGGCAAAACTTTCAGTTTGTTTATGCTTGGGGAAAAAACTTCAAAAGTATGGTGTGTGGTATTCAATTTATGTGCACAGCAATACAGATTGTATCTAAGAACATGTTTTATTTCTTCTTGTGGATCCTTGATATTAACTAGAAAAGTACATCGAAATGCTGGAGATTCTCTGTGCAGAGATAAAAAGCAGAAACCAAATGCTCCGAGACATAATAAACTTTGCCCTCTTACTCTGCAGAGATCTCGCTGAAGTGAAGTGTGTACTTTGTGACTAATCCTTTATCAAGGTTGTAAAAAATTGTCTCGTGGTGCCTTAAGGTTGGTACCAGGTGCAACACACTTAGAGTGAGATCAGCACAAAGGAAATAACAGGTCTGCTTGACGTTTATGTAGATCAGCCGCATCTCAGAAAACTAATAGTGGATATTTTTGTTAGAGAAAATGTCACTTGACGAAGGACTGTCAGACCCTCTGTCAGGGTATGTGTCGTTGGCTGAGCAGTTAAAGAGATCTAGGTTGAGGCAAGACCGTCCGCGCTCTGACGGGGATATCTGGGCCACTTTCCTACCAACCAACACCTCCTTCCCTTACAGGAACATCACAGATCACTCTTGCCTCAAAGTGTACCACAAAGATCCAGCTCAGGCTTTCAGCCACGGACCTCGGCCTGCCAACGGCGATGCCAGGGTGAGTACGTCTCCTTTGTCCCAGCAGCTGAGGGGAGATGAATAGATTTGGTGCAATAAAAAAGCAGGCTTTCCCTCCAGTTCTTAAACTCACATCCTGTTTGCAGTTGAGGGAAGGAATGTACCCCTGGCTCTTGTTAATCTGTCTACAGGGGGGGGTTCTTTTTGTTCTCCCAGAGACCTTGCCTTATACGCTCTAGTAAAACTTTTTAGGGGACAATCCAACTCCATTCCTCTGACTATTTCCCTTACTCATTTCTTATCCCAATGTAAGCCTTAATCTCTTTCTCGGTTTCTAATTCCACTGTTTATTTCCTGCTGATTTAGCAAAACCTAAGACCAAAAAGCTACTTCCTCAAAAGTTCCTCCTCAATCTGTCTCTCTGTAATCCTCATGGCTCTTTACCTGACAGTCTTGTTATTTCCTGCCTTCAACAGATTTACTGTTGTTTCACTGGCAATATTTCTTTAACATTATCCATAGATTTGTTGCCACAAACCAGGCCTTATGTATCATACTGTTTTACAGAAATCTGTAAAAAAAAAAAAAAAAAAAAAAAAAAGATTGATAGCAAACTATTTATGGCACAATGTTGGTTTTGTAGGCCTGAACTCAGTTGGTAGTATAAGTTTTAAGTAAAAATATTAAAAATATTAAATGTATGAGTTAATAAATACAAGTTGACAATTTTTTTATCAGTACCTATAAGTATTTTCTATGGAAACACACCATAGAAAATACTTACTAAATGCAGAAATTAAAAATGAGAAAAATAAATACTTAAATTTGCTAAGGAATTAAATTTTGTCAAACATTGTGCAGTTTCTAGCATGGAGTTAGCAATGCAGAAGAGTGTTATTGTCCTCAGTAGTTCTGTCATTGTTTAACAACCCAGCAGTTGACATAAACTTTGAGGGTTGCGTAAGGCTGTGGGGTACTAGAGATTAAGTATAACCAGAGGAATTACTTTGTTGACATTTTATCCATCAATCCAAACCAATGTTCTTTCTCAATAACGTTATTGTTGCAAGTTTGAAAACTAAAACAAAACCACAATAAAAATGTACTATGGGACCTATAAAGATTTCTGTTAAGATTTGAAATGACAAATGATGTGGAAATGCTACAGAAAAATTATGAAATGATCAGTCCTTGTATTGGTACCATTCATAATATTACAGGCACGAATCCAATTCATATGAAGTCTTTGTAAATATACTGTCGCACTGCCCTGTGCAACTCTACTTATTGCCCATTGAAAGATTATTGAAAGATCATGGTTGGGGCTTTAGTACAAACTGAATGCCATCAGATTTGTCTACCCAATTACTTTTGCAACCACAACAACTTGTGTTGTTACTTAATGTCAATTTAACTTAAGCCTAAAAGTTAAATTAGGCTTAAGTCTGGGTGTTGGAGTTAGCTGTTTTACAGAGCGTTTCTTGGGTATCAACTTTGTTTTGTTGCTGGTGAAATAGCAATATAATGCTTCATAATCACTGGTGCAAACTGCCTAGCCATATGGAAAATATAGTAATATTATTTGAAGACAAATAACCAAATATTTTAAAATGCTAAGATTACCTACTACAAATAAGTTTACAAAACAAACAAGATTTTACAGACTTCTGATGTCACCAGAAGTCTATGTCAGAGGGTTTTGCTATGTACACTGAAAAAATATGCTTTGTAAACAGAATGTTAATTATTGCCCAACTTCTGTTATGCCTTTCCATTCTCAATAATATTGAAATGATAAATGTCTCACTTTACGTAACATCATTATTTCCAAACTCTAATCACTTTCTAACATCATTACAGTTATTTACACATTTACACACAGTGCGTCCATCCAGTGAAGCTTCTCTAAATGTTTACACGCTACTGCTTTACCACCACAGCTCAGCTCTTTATCTGTTTAGCTTGGCGTCCTGTGACTCTCTGCAGTTTGTGAATTAGTGTAGAAACCTTATCCAATGCTGACACGGCAAGAGACTGAAGCAGCTCTGTGTACACAAACCAAATAGGCAACCCGCACTACCGGAGGCTTAAGACCACAGTGGAAAAATAAGCCTGGGTGTTGGAGTTAGCTGTTTTCAACAGGACCCCTTGCATCAGTCTAATCTGGTTGCCTGTGTGCTTATGTTTCAAGCCGCTGCCTTGTCTTTTTTTTTTATCTCAAAGCAGAAACTCATCCTTATTTTACAACAAAATATGTGTATGTTAGGGCTATTTTGAGATGTTTTGTTTGGTAGTTTAGGGTTCTAGCATCTGTTTGAGATTGACCGAGAATGGCTTAATTCTTTCTGAATATGGCTCTGTTAGAATAGGAATTATTTTTTGCATCTATGCACCAACATTTAGAGAAAGTCAAGGTGTAAACTTTCAGTACAAAAGGTCATTTATGCTCTGCAAATCACCCTCATGATACTTTTTGCTGGCTGTGTGAACTTTCTCTGTAAATATGCTTCTATTTTCATTTGTTGTCACAGCCAAGCATGAACTCTTTGTTACAGTACACTTTCAGGAGTTGTTTTCCTCCAGTTCACGAAGCACACTCACTTTTGCACACGCAAGAGTCACACCCACGTCATTGTTTTCTTCCCTACGATAATCTGTCTCGGCGTGCTTGAATAAAACAGACAAAAACAACACTGCACAAAAAAGTGCTCAAAGAAAAACTGTCCCTGAAGTGTTTAAGAACTTACACCAGGGCTTTTGACACGTCTTGGCTTCTAGGTGTAACCTATGAGTCATACCTTGATGAAACAATAACTTGTTTGTTTGACAGGAAGGAAAATGGAGTGAATCCAGATCTGCATGTGACAGCTTCCTTCACAGTGTTATCATACAAAGCATATCGCAAATCTTGAGGTTTTATTACTCTTTGTGCATTCGATATTAGTCTTGCTAGTTAATTTGTTCTTGTCAAAACAAATTGTCTTGAGCTTGTAATGCAGAGAGCATTGTTACTTTTTTGTTCGGTATGTATCTAAACTATGGTATATACTGTATTTGCAGCTGCAGGTTTAGATGCGAGCTAAAGTGTCTAAAAAGTTTAACTTTTCAACTTTTCTTGATAGAAACAAAATTTGCACTCCAGACCTCATGTAAACAAATTCTCATTGTAGAGAATACATTTATTCATATTAGTGGAAGTAATCCACACATTGTGCCCAGCTAAACAAAGGGATATTGTGTTCAAACTGTTCTTTAGATTGTTGATTAGATCACATCATGTGATCCACTACAAAATCAAGATGTTAATCTTGATTCCAATTCTTAGTTTTGCTAACCAAATCTCAAAAGTAATTTCCTCAAATGTCATTATAGGAAGCTGGTGTCATTTTTCCTACATGACCCATTAATGTTTCTTTAAGTTAGTTGGACTAACAATAAATGACAATGATTAGCTGACTGGTTAAACAGACATTGTTTGACAGATCTTGTTGCAAATTAACCAACTGCAGACTACCTTTCAGCCTTTCAGTGGCTATTAAATACTTTGTACAACTTTGTACACAAATGCTGGTTAAGCTTGCACATCTTTTAAGAGGGTCTGACATTGGTGTATTTGGACACATTAGCTTAGCCTATAGGCTTTGCTGTCTAATACACCAGAAAACTATGATTAAACAGCTTTTAATGCATTTAGTAAATACTAAATAAACATCAAAGGCATTCAATGGAAAGCCTGAGTCTAAGGAAATAGTAAATGGCAAAAAAGAAAAACCACATAGGCTAGGCTAAGCTTGAAAAACTACTGGGCAAAGATAAAGGGCTAGGCTAGTAACAGTAATGTCTTTCTAGACATTAAAATAAGGAAATGCAGAAAAGTAGTTTTGCATTGCAATCTATTATCAATAATAGTTGAACAAATAAAACCCATGTCTTATTCACCTTTAAGCCATTTGCTAATAAATGTCCATCAAAAGATTAACATTTATACCACCGCACCCTTTGTTTGCTCTTACTGGCTAAATTTCTTACTCTCCAGGTATGAAACAAAATCACTGTATTCAACAGGTCCTTTAAAGTGTCTTTTACATAAAACAATAATAATGTTTTGGGATTTTTCCAGATGCACAACGAGATGGCACATGTCACCCGTGATGGTCAGCACCCTCTAAGACATCCTCCTACGGGACCTCCATCACACCATCCCCTGCAGGGAGCACTCCCACCTACTCCCCACTCCATGCCACCATCCCCCTCCCGAATCCCATTTGGCCCACGTCAGAACTCTGTCCCTGGAAGCGCCACTATCCCAAGGGACCGGATGTCTAATATCAATCCTTCAACCCGGTCCGTCTCTCCTTGTCCCAGCGCTATACTGGAGAGACGGGACGTGAAGCCTGATCAAGACTTGGGTGGGAAAAGCCACACTCTAACTAGAGGGAATGAGGGGTTGTATGCAGATCCATATCTGCTCCAAGAGGGACGAATCACCATGACTGCAGGTCATGGGCAGCACGGCAGCCCTGGACTTGATGGTCCAGAACATGGCATGGGGGGATTTCACCGTGCCTCCATCCGCTCTACAAGCTCTTATGGTGGGCCCAGTCCTACAGACTCTGTGGATCACTCTCCTTTGTATAGGCAGAAGTCTCGAAACAGTCAGTTGCCTACTTTGGGTTCCAAGACTCCTCCTCCGTCTCCTCACAGGATGACTGAGGTACGGATGATTGATATCCACGGCATGCCCCCTCATGGTGTACCGCCTCATGGTGTTCCACCTCATGCTGTCCCACCTCATGGTGTTTCCCTGGAGAGAGGCTCACCAGTTCGCCAGTCCTTCAGGAAGGAAGAAGTTGCAGGGGCTAAGCCCAGGAACAGCATGGGATCTCCTGTGGTCCCAGACCCTCAGGGTCTCTCTCAAGGGCCCACTCCAACTCCAAATGACCAGGAGACACGGTAAGCAACTGAATCCTGGATGTTGCAGTCATTTGGCATGGGATTGTTTGTATTAGGATTAAAGCATAGCATGAGAGCATGTACTAATTCTGCATCACAGTTTTACTTTCACCATAAGCTGCTGAGCTCCTGTGACTGGCCATGTCTCTAATTCATCATCCACAACTAAAGCCAAATATAACTTGTGTTCTCACTGTTCTATAAGGTCTAAAAATTAGATTATGCAGACTAATTCATTTGTGTATACAAACATCAGTTTAAAACTTTAATTTTTTTTACTATCAACACCAATTCTGGAGTTAATGTGCCCAATGCTAACAATGAAACAAGATAGTCTCTCAAATTACAATTATATCCCTTGTGAACATACTCTCATCAACAATCATTCAGCTAGGTCTACAAAGTTATTCTAGTACCTGGGCTGGATTTTCATTGCTGTATGTGAGAGTATATAAACACAGATGAAAGCTCTAGAGGCTTCTCTTCCATGGTGTCTGCAAGGATTTATGCATATGGAAAATCCAGAAAAATATTGACCTGGCTTTACTCACTCTGTCAGTCAAACAAGATCAGAGATGACCACCTGGGAGACTTTAAAACTTTCATTAGGAATGCTCTTGCATATTTAACATGAGCAGAGGAATTCAGTTGGAAAGAACTAAAGTTAACCTTTAAAACAAACTTTATTGAGCTGCCTTCGTGTTTATTTGTGTGCGATATTCTGCGTGAGACTGTAATTAGGACTTGACTGTGTGTCCATCTATTGTCCAAAGTAGCCACAACCACAGTCCACCCTGTGTCCTTAACTTGCCTCACATTCTTCTTAAGATAAACATTCCGAGCAGAAGACAAAAGTTGTTCACTTCTCCAAACACAAACAATCTCATTGTGTTCCTTCTTCTGGTGTTATTATTTTCAGTTTTCATTTTTATTCTACTTTTGATGGCTACCACAGTTGTTTTATTTAAGGAGAGTAAAACAGATACTGTTTTTACCCTGTCTATTAATCTATTTTTTGGGGGGTGGGGAGGGGCAGGATGCTAACTATTCTTTGGTGGTGTAAATGAAAAGTAGTGTTCTTACTTATTGAGTTGATTTTCATTTATTATACTTATTAAATGTGTATGTGTATAAATACTGTATTTTTAGTTTTTATAGAAACATATACACCATCACTAAAAGCAAGATTGTAAAACAAAATCTGGAATATTTTATCAAATCATATCAGCTACAAGCTACAATCAGATGTTTCAATCAAATGTTTGTGATTTTGCAAGTGATTTTTTTAAGTGTATTAAGGATTAGGGATTGCTTTCACATATTAAATAATTGTAAGGCTATTATTATTTAATATGTAATGGTGAGATATTTGCCACCAAATAAAAAATATATAAATGTGTATAGTCATACAAAATCCATCCATTTATCTTTTATTTACCTGTTTAGGGTCATAGATGAGGTTTGGAGCCCATCCCAGCAGTTGCTTTGTGAGAGGTGTGAGTTCACACTGGGGAGTGCCAGCTAGTCATAGGGCAACACAAAGACACACTGTCTACTTGAGTCTAAAGTAATAAAGAAAAAAATTCCACTATGTTGCTAGTATTTCACTGTTTTTTATTTTACTGACTCACCAGAAACAGAAGACATAAGCAGTAATATTTACTCCGAGATATTCGCAAGTCAATTTTAAAAACAATCAATGTTCAGTTAGCAATAAAACAAAACAAACTATTGTGTTAAGAGCGTTCGTAGTTAGCTGCTATGTGTTAGTGCAAGATTTAACATCAGTAGCATTTTTTAATGTTTCTGCAGAGAGCGAATGAAGGTTATGGAGCAACAGATTACCAGCTTGACTGGTCTTGTTCATCATGTACTTTTAAAGGCTCCAAACTCTAGTGGCAACAAGGAGTCTCAAAGGTAAGCAAGTCCATTATAGAAGAGAGTGAGATCCCAGAGAAAGTAAAAAAAAATATTAGTGATTCAATAAAGGAAAGGAAGGATCAATGATCTGAAGAAATAATCAAAAGTGAAAGTGATTCAACTGACTTTAAAGCTGGTCTCTATACATTGACTTTGTTTATGGTTTTGGTTGCATTTAGACTCTTTGCATTATGATTCTCTGTTTTAATGTGTACTTGAAAATTAGAGTAAAGTCTATGTGAATGCAGTGATTTTATATGTTTCTATGAATGTCATTAAGCTTAACAATATTAACACCACGTTTACCCTCTGGTTTAACTTCTCATACTTTGTTAATGTATTCATCATTACTAATATTACCCTGTAAACTTTTTTTTCAATATCTTTTTGTGTGTGTCAAAATCCTGCTTTAATGGGGGTTTTTCTGCCTGCAGCGAGAGAACACCGAATACTTCATCACCAGCTCACAGCACACCTAGTTCAGGTTAGTATTACTGTAATTCCCCTTAACCTTCTTTTTTTCTAAATCTGTTCTATCTTTTAATGCCAAAATATCTTGTCCAGACAAGACCACACATTGGCATCTGTCAACAGGCTGCATTGAGCAGAGTGTGTGGGGAGTGAAAAAAACACAGTCAGGCTTCTTTTGCTTGTCATCAGCTTATATTTCCTCACAATACATCCAGTTTAATTTGAAGTAAGAGGTAGGAGACAGCAGAGCTCACTCCAACCCCCCAAAGCACTTCTTAAAACAAGATGCTGTTAGTTTCTAAGCCTGCCAAGATGATTCAGTGATCCAATCTATGGTCTGCAGCCCCCTGCCACCTGATCTGTGTTGAAGGAAAGATTCACAAATGCCACCGCCAGTGGCAGAGCAAAACATAGCACTGTTTGTGTGCTTGAAAAGTTTATCAGAAGACAAAAACTTTCCTGTGACTGTTTGAATTGTAACTCGTATTTCAGGTCAGGGCATCTATCAGGTGGACATGTGAGAAATCTTAATGATTACGCAGATTACTGTTTCTTTGTTTACAGCCTCACAGTCTGTTTCTCCTGTTGACAGACTTCTGAAGTTAATGGATTGTGTATGCAAAGAAGGTTTTCTTTTACTTTGATATGAAGGTTTTCAAGTGATGATTATTCTGTTTTATATTAAATTACCAATTTCCATTTGCAATGCAAGCAAATTTGGAAGGATGATTCAACACATATATGTCTGTTCAGTATTGAGTCAGTTGTCTCGAGTCTCTATAGGTCATTTGCAGTTCTTCCAGGTACCTTACCCCTAATAAAATGATAACCAAAAGAATAATGAAGTGGCATACATAGCACATTTGTGCATTTTGATTCAATTCCATACATACAAACTATCATATTAGCAACATATTGCCACTATCTATTGACTACAGTTTTGCCCAACTGTGGATTATTTTGTTAGATTTAGAATTTTATTTGTGCAACATTTAGATTAACAATCTGATTTATTCAGCAGACACTTGACAGCAAAAAACACTTTTTTTTCTTTTTTTTTTATATACTTCTAACTAAATGCAGTTTGCAAATATTCTAAATTACCATGTAAAACTTTCTGTTCAACAAATGTAACAGAAGAATTTCACCAAACCCTGCTGGGACATAAATTGGAACCACGTGCTTGGGGCAGATGAGACAAAACTTTTCAGCAACAAATACTCTAGGTGTGACTAGTGTGACATAAAGAATGAGATGTGGAAAACTCCTTAAGCAGGGGAGGATCTGCCATGCTGCAGGCCTGCTTCTCTTCCAAAAGCCCTACAAATCTTCTTTGAATGAATGGTGTCATGAACTAAAATAGAAAATGTAAATAAAAAATATTCCAGAGTCTGCTAGTAAATTGAAAATTGGTCCTCATTGTGTCTTTCAACAAGATAATGATCCATGGGAATTGGCCAAATTACACAGAAATGGTTCACCAGACACTTGGTAACTGTTCTTCAACGACTATTAAAGTCCTCAGGCATAAATCCAATTGAAAACCTGTAGAGTTGAACAAAAAAAAAAAAAAAAGAGCATACAAAAGTATACAGGATTCTAAGTGATCTATATGGTCCAAGCTGTGTGAAATGCCCAAGTTGCCTTTCTGGGAAAAGGGGGTTGCACAAAGTGTTAATAGCAGGGGTGCTAGTACTTGCAGTATATATGGTGTCACGTCAAACCAAATATATATAATCTTCATACAAGCTAAAGTATTTAAATAGTTTCAGCTTTCCCTTTTATTTCGGGGAAAGTAGTATCGAAAAGTTCATACATTGTAAACTGTGTGGTTTATTGGTGCATTTGTGCTCATTTAAAAGGCCAAAAGCTTTGCTGGAAATTATGAAAGTGCTTATAACGTATTAGTTTTTTTCTTTGCCCCAGCAGGTGGATCTACTATCTTGGCTCCTAAAACCAATTCAGCCCCACCAGACAAGAACTTATCTCCACTCAAAGTGAATCTCATGCAGTTCAGAAAGAATGTTTCGGACCTCAGGATACAACTTCATCAGATGAGACAGCTGCAGGCAAGAACTCCATCTCTTTTTACCTGATCTGTACTGCTCTGGTTAAATTTCAGACTTGAACTTGTTTACACACATCTGAGCATACACACATCTTAAAGCCTCCACGCTGGAGTCCTCTGATATCTTGTTTTATTGTGTACATCCCCTCCAGGTCCAGAACCAGGAGGTTTTATGGGTGCAGCTGAAGCGGGCAGAGCAGGAAATTAGTATTAAACTCACAGAGGCTATGCGGCGGGCGGAAGACCCTGTCCAGAGGCAGAGAGCTCTGGTAGAGGAGGACAGGCACAAGTACTTGGGTCTGGAGGAGCGTGTTCTTGTACAGCTCAGGTAAGATTATAAAATAAAATTAAATACAATTCACATTTTAATTTCTGATAAGGTTTACATATTATTTACGATGTATTAGATGGATCAAATAAAAATATTTGCTATTTTTTTTACTTAATTTTCTGACTATATGAGAATGTGTTAAGCTTTGAAAAAGACTACTTCATGTCATTAAAATATTACATGTTTAATATTGCAATATTTTGCTCCTTTAAGTAAGAAAAGGGACCTAAGTAATTAACTTGTAGCTTTTGAGCCACTGTGAAAAACATTTGAACACAACTGATTTATGTGTCAGAATGACCCAAATCTAAATCTAATTAAGAATCTGTGGCAAGATTATAGATGTTTTACTTGCTGTAATTGCAGCAAGAAATTGTTACAAAGTGTACAATTCTTTTCAGATTTTATTTTTTAATCTTAATCTTGTGTATCATTTTCATTTCTTTTCAAAGTTCTTCCTACTTTATGTTGGTCACATAAAATCCCATTTAAATTCATTGAAGTTTTTAGTTGTAACGTAGTAAAATGTGCCCAGTAGGTTTGCACCACACTATCTCACTGACATGCTGCACTTTCATAAACCAGTCAGGATGCTTCAATCAGCTACGTCTAGAAATTCCACAGAGTAGGTTAAAAACCAGAGGTAACTGAGCCTTTGGGAAAACACTCTCTAGGTATTAGAATAGCCTGCTGTGGCACATTAGAGCTGCTGTATTTTGCTATTTTAAAATCTTCTCTAAAAATCTTTGTGTCATTGTTCTTTAACATGGTTGAGCTCCTGCTCAACTAAGGAAAATACAATTTTCAAAATGAGAAAATTTCATTTTCTCATTTTGTGATGCATACTATCACTTTTAACCCTCTTTTGCACAATAATGTTGTCATTTTTCAATAAAACATTAGTTGTGTACTTCCTCGTTATCTATTAAGTAATTTGGTCAGCTTTTTGTTTTAAATGTACCTTCTTGTAAAGCTGAGTTTAGTCCATTTCATAAGACACTTTACCTTGCAACCTGCATGTTTAACTGGCCATAAACTGATTTCAGTAAATTAGGAACCATAAACTGAGAATGTTTGAAAAATGTTATCAACATTCTAATTCAGTGAAATGAAAATAAAATCACACTCCAGAAAAATCACCATGTTTTAAGGTGTAAAGCTAAAATCATGTGCTAAACCATCAAAACATGAACAAGATCTAGGAGTACTTCTGCCTTTTTTTTTTTTTGCATAATGTATCTAATTTAAATTCCTTTATGGAAGTCATTAAGAGCACATCCTCAGAGCCAAAGCTGGATCATCCTTGGATGGCACAGAAGTGCTTTAGTATACTGGACAAGGTAATACTACCTTCCAGACACCATCGTTTTCAAGGAACACATGGATATTTCAGCAAGATAATCTCAAACCAATCCCTGAAAACCTGGAAAAGCACAACTCCACAATAGAATGTCAAGGTTAGAAAATAGTTGAGCTGCTGTCCTGTCAGCCATTCAAAATGTATTAACCAAATTTTGCCTTCAGCTCCTAAAACATGTTTTTTTTAAAAACTGATGCAACACAATGAGAACCCTACCACATTTTAAACTTTTAGAAGTGCCTTGGTAAATAGCAGTTCAAAATAAGCCCAAATTAAACACACACAAGTTGCATTGTGTCTGCATCAAAGGCTTTTACAAGTCTTCTAGCAGAGAGCAGACACACCCTTGCAGCTCCAATCAGTGCTGCTCCATTTGTAGGAAATCCCCCAGAAGGTTTCATCTTCCTCAGCTCACCTGAGCCATTCAGTCTTGTACTCTTAAACAAGCCACACCCTCAAAGCCCTCTTCAGCTCAGGTTTTAACAGGCAAGCTGTGTCTGCGCTTCTGAGGCTGCAAAGAACAATAGGGTAATTACTGACAACCCTGCTCTTATTTTAATTCACTTGCCTCGTCATGCCAACAGGGATCCCTAATTAAATCCTTTTTATTTGGATGTGTTTGCAAAGCAAGGACAAAAAGTTCTGTATTTAATCAGCACAGAGCCTTTCAAACTTATTCATAGCTGTTGAACGTTTCCACGTTTTATTATGTTACATCAACAAATCACAGTGTAATTTATTGGGAATTTTTTTGTCACAATCTTAATGCAGCAGGAAATTTGTGTTTTGATTTTTCTTATAAATATTCAGTGCAGCCAACTACCTTGCAGTGAGTAGTCCACTTTTGATATGGCGATCCACCTAAATTGACAGATGGGGCAAGCAGAGCAATAATCAGAATAACAGCCAAAAGGCCTGTGGTAACCCTGGAGGGGCTTCTTAAATTGGGACAAAACCAATAAG
The DNA here is from genome assembly GCA_903066825.1 of Alfaro cultratus. Classification (NCBI taxonomy): domain Eukaryota; kingdom Metazoa; phylum Chordata; class Actinopteri; order Cyprinodontiformes; family Poeciliidae; genus Alfaro; species Alfaro cultratus. Next base: position 46,432 of record CAEFZX010010879.1, read on the forward strand.
TAGTGGAGAATTCAACCATTATTTATAAAAATATATAATTTAAAAATGACACTTCCCTGTTTGGCAAAACAGTTGATAAGATAACATATATGGAGGGAGAGAGAGAAAAATATGTACTTTTGAGTCAGTTGTGCAAATATTTTCTTTTATTATAATTTTATATATTTAGTGTGCCATTGTGTGCTTCCATTAACCTGTCAATTTGATGATGTTACTAAGAAATATTACTACAAAGGGACAAAGAGTCATTCCATGCAACATGGAGTCCTAACATGGATCTGGTCCATGCAGATGTATTACAATTACTGTCTTTTAGTAATTTTTTGTGATCAACTACAGCAGCAAGGCAGCTTGCACTGCTTTGATTTTTGCTACACTATTTAGTAGTAAACTGATTAACATTTTCCTGTTGAATCCCAAATTTTTTCCTGCAAAATAAGTGCATGCTTTTCAATCCTTGGTCCTTCCTTACACATGTTATATTATGAGTTATTAAATTTTATGTTGGTTATGTTAGTGAAAATGTAGGTTTTATACCCGGCAACAATTGTTGCCGGTGGGAAACTGCATAGTCTAAATTACACAAATGTGGCCTATTTATACATATTAAAAAATAAGAAAAATCATGGCATGCATGACCTAGTATAACAAACAATGGTTACAAGAGTCTTCAGACATATTTTAGATACATAGAGATTCAATGCCTTATCCTGCAGATGTCATTGTGTTCAATGTGCCGAGTGACCTTTGACCTCATTTGGTCATTTCATTAATGAGGCAAAGTCAGGTGAAATGTTAATATGAACAAATCTGCATATGGGAGGAAATTCTCCCTGTTCTACCAGACCAAGCACTACACCTTGGCTCTGTCCTAAACTAGTTTCAGACGTGGCATCTTCTTGTAATAGTCATTTAGTGCATAGGCCACACTTTGTGGCTAGGATGACCTTTTGGGGCGTTAAGGTAGGGAGGGGTTCAACTGTGGGAATGACAGTGATATAGAAGACATCATTTTGAGGTTCCTTCAGGTCTGGAAGATCTAAACTATCTGATCGTTTTAAGCTATGTGGAAACAGCAAACCATATAGAATAAACAGCAAAGCTGTGGACACATAGCATAGTGCTGTCTATGTATTATGCTAGTGGCTACAATTGTTGCCATGCTTACATTCACTCTTCTTATGATCAAAATATTGATGAAGGGATACAATTTTCCATATACATCAGTAGAAGACACTTGAAAGAACATATGTTCAAAATATTTTATTTATATTTGTTTGTTAAAGTATTTTACTGACTTCCTCTTGTACAAGTTTGTGACTAACATTTACCTCTAGCATCACAGGCAAAAAGTAAAGAGGTCTGGTCATGTGACCTTTCACACTAAATACATGAAATTGATGTTGCTTAGAGTAGACATACTATTATTTTATTTTAAAACTTCAATTGTCTGCCAAAAGTCAAAACAATTTTTCTAGAGCTACTAGAAGTTAGAATCCATGGGATTAAACGGGTTAGTTCGTACCACGGTAGACGGAGTGTTGAGGAATTCACAATTTTGTATTTGGAAAGTGTATTTGATGAACCAACAGAACACCATCACTGGGCTGTTCATGTTTGTGACGCAAATTTTTAAACAGATGGCTTTTGTTTCATATTTCAATGCTATAGATTCAGGAGCTTAACTGGCATTTATAAGTTCCTCTGAAACATCAGTGTCTCAAATGAACTCCTTTGGATGACCCAAATCTAAAGGGTTTAGATTTGGGTCTAAACCCAAATCTAAATACTATTAATTATTAGATAATTAATAGTATTAATTATCTAATACTAGATAATTATTTTATCCAGTATTATCTAGTATTACTTATACTGTCATATCGATTATTTTGACCACCATAGTCTGGTCAAATTAAACCAAAATTAGACTTTATTCCTACATGCAAAAAACTGTGACGCAAAAGATTAAAAGTGCAAACCAACCTGAATACAAAACTGACACTTGGTGGCACCAGCTGTAAGGATTCTATTCTTCAGCAGGGACAGGGCCGCTGGTCAAAGTTAAAGGGAAGTTGGATGGAATTAAATACACAGAGAAAACCTGTTAGAGGCTGTAAAAGCCTTGTGACAAGGGTTTTCCGTTGACCAGGACAAAGACCTTAAACAAACAATGAAACAGTTCAGATCAAAGCCCTGCCATGAGTTGGAATTGCCCAGTGAAATTCAAGACCTAAATCCAATTGAGAATCAGTGGCAGGGCTAAAATATGCTGTTTATATATTCTCTCCATCCAGTCTGACTGGGCTTAAGCTATTATTGCAATAAAATGGACAAATATGTAGTCTTTTTGTAAAAGATGGTTTTACAAAGTGCTGACTTAGGGTTTTAAACAAATTTGCACATTTTCAGATTTCTATGTACAATTTAACTTTAACTTCACATTTATGCAGTACTTTATTTTGATGTGTCAGAAAAAAATTAAATAAAACCCTTCAAGTTTTTGGTTGTCATTTGAAAAATTGGGATAAAGTTGCATAGGTATATATTTATCTTATATATTTTGTTTATTTACTACACTTTCTATCAATGGACTTACAGTGCCTTGAGAAAGTATTTTGAAAGGCAATGTAAGTCCAATGATAGCAGTTTATAGCTTCTTAAAAAAGAACCTGGCAGAAGGACCGGATGGGGTGTCATGCCAATTGTAGGTTAGCAAAACGTGACTACTGTCACTCTAAATAAGTTGTGGTAATTAGGACTATTTTACTTCAGGGTGAGTCAGAAACTGCAGCTTGAAACACTTACAATTTCACTTTTTACTTATTTCTCTCTGAAAAGGTTTTAAAATAAAAAAAATGGGTCCTGTAAAAAATAACTCAAAATATTGCCAGTGTAATAATTACAGTTTATGGGAGAAGTGATAAAGCAAGAAGAAGGAGAAAGCTTTTAGGCACATTATGGCAAAACCTTGATACAAAAGAGAAATCTGTTTTCCCAGCTAAAATTTCCATGACTCCTCTTACCAGCTGGCCTTGGCATAACCGGGCATTCAACTCACTGTCCCCATTGGGGAGCTCCATAAAAGGGTGTATCTCAAGGGTACGTGACCACAATGAAACACCATTTTAGCAGTTCTCATGCAAACCAACTTGTCACACAATGTTATCGGTCAGCACATTTCCCCTTGGATTTAGTGCCTTTCTTTAAGAGTTTTCTGAAATGGCTTGGTGAAACATTTTCAATGTGAGGAGTTGACGTCTCACAAATAAGCCCTCAATCAGTGAGTAAACATTTGAGGTATTGGAATTGGACTTGGTTAAGTCGGGTCTAAGCAATAATTATAGTGTGGAAGTTGCTTTTAATGGTGATGATTATTGTCAATATTCTGAACATGTTATAGACTCAATTTACTATTTCCTTTTCTAAGAACCATGTAATTACGCTCTCCTCTATTCCCCTACTCTAGTGTGAGATAAATTACTGCTCCATACCCCCTGGTGTTGGGTGTATATACTACACAACTATTTATTATTTATTATTTATTGTTTTCTGAACTGTACAGAAGAAACTCACAGCACAAAAAATGTATATATATTCATGAACTATTTGGATGAAAGGAAAAAAAATATATATCTTTTAGCTTTTATTATTTAATGAATTATCTATCTTTCTTGCTGTTTCTGCAGTGAGCTGGAGCAATATGTAGCATCTCTGGAACAAGATTCAGCAACAACAACCAGAGTGGTGACCTTAAAGGATGTAGAGGAGGGAGCAGTAACTCTGAGGAAGGTGGGAGAGTCTCTGGCCGGCCTTAAAGGTAAGATGATAAAAAAATAAAAAAAATACAAACAGCAGTTCCTTGTAGCCACATTCTAGCAGAAATATTAATCGACAGATGAGTTTACCAGCTATTGTAGGACTAAAACATTCCCAGGCAGTAGCTGGCAATACCTGACTACTAACTGTAAGTTAGTGTCTCTTGTGGGAAAACTTTTTCAAATTGGACTTTGCTAAATATTAATGATAACAAATTAAAATGAGCAATCATGGAATGAACTGACTTTATATAGATTGTTTGCTATTGGATAACATCTGAAATAAACAGGGCTAGTTTAGATGTGCAGAGCATTCACTACTAGTATTGAGCTGAATTAATTTCAGTTGGAGATGTTTTCTTCCCTTCTGTTCCTTGCTGGATTGGATGTCTTTAATTTGCTTTAATTTTAACAAACTGAACTGACCTGAACTGAAAGTAAATAAATTTAACTGAGCTGAGCTAGCAGTTGGCAATTCAAGTTCAATTCAACTGATCTGAATAGATTTGGACAGAATTTAATTCATTCATATTAAATTGAAATCAACCAGAACAAAATGAATGAAACTTAATTGAATAAATGAACCTAAATTGAATAGAAATAATTAAATTTAACTGAACTGGACTGAATTGCACTAAATTATAATAAGTGGAGTTACATTGAATTAGTTTAAACTGAATCTAGATGCATTGTGTTAAATGAAATTGAAACAGAATTTAATTGATTCAAGCGGAACCAAGTTAAGAAAACATAATCACCATGACAGATATCATCATGCTAATCTGTAACATTGATACTTTTCTGTGAGCATAGTAAGTAATAGTCCTCCAATTAAAAAATAAACACAAATCTTTACATTTTTCTAATGTGTGTTTCTTCAGGAGAGTTCCCATCCCTGCAAACCAGAATGCGAGCTGTGCTCAGAGTGGAAGTGGAGGCTGTTAAATTTCTGAAGGAAGAGCCTCACAAACTCGACAGCATGCTAAAACGGGTCAAGGGCCTGACCGATACTCTCAGCAGCCTGAGAAGGTAGGAGGAAAATGCATCTGAAGTAGGAATGAGGTGAACAGGTACTCCTGGAGTATACCATGAGTTTGTGAGGGGGCAATTCAAGATTAAATCAAAAAGACCTCCACAGAGCTCCTCGCAGATGTCTGATGTGTGGAGATTGTACTGTTTGATTATTCTGCCTCCGTGCCATCAAAGAGGTCACTCTGTGTGAATCAAGGATTCAGCTAGATTTTCTTTCATCACCTTCACTGAACCGATAAGCGAATTAACTTGGTGGACATTGTAGCACATCATTTCCATTTTAATATGTCACATATACCATGCTCAGTCTTGGCTTTTTGCTCACCCATGAGTTGCATCTTTATAAAGAAAATCTTCACACTTTTTTTTTTATTTCATAGTGTTTTTAACGTCAATTCAAATACTATTTCCTTCCTCTCCAGATATGCAACTGAAGGGCCTCAGAAAGGAGTAGATATTTCCACCAATGCTTCAGTAGGTGCCAACCACACAACAGCTGCAGAAACTGCTGTAGAAGCTCCATCAACATCAGTCCAGCTCACCTCTTCCTCAGCTCCACCAGAGCCACAAAGCTCCACCGTAAGATCGGAGGTGATGCCCTCCTCCCCAGTGGTCATCCATCATGTCCAGAGTTCTCCAGTTTACATACAGCAGTCCCAGCAATCTGCAGCCCTCATTGCTCAGCCCAGTCCTCCCCTCACTCCTAGCCCTACTCAGATTCCCAGTCCTAACCTGAGTAAGCCTCAAGACCGGGAATCTCCAAAAGGGTCAGTCTCAGATCCACCAAGTCCTGCCCGCCTCAAGAAGATTCATGGGAATCTGGTGAATAATGGCAACAGCGCTCCTCATCAGGATCTTGTAATAGAGGAGCTCCAGAACACCAAGGAGAAAAGCAAAAACAGAGTTATGTCCATTGAGGTATTTTTAGCTGTTTTTCATATTTTACAGTTTACAACCCTTGAACCTTTTTGCATTTTGTCACACAATAGTCCCAGCCTAAATAGTATTTTATAGTGATTTTATTTGTCTGACCAATATCAAGTAGTGCATACTTGTAAAACAGTAAAACAGAAGTATATGATTTTCAATTTTGACTTGTTTTGTTTTCATTTCTATCACTCAAAAACCCCTAGATCTAGTGCAACCAACTGTCCATCTGTGTGCATCTAATTTCATCATGAATACAGCTGTTCTTTGAAGACCTTGAATATTTCTGAGAGAATATTGATAAGTAAACAGCATCAGGAAAACCAAGGAACACAGCAGAAATAATGTTGTGGATATTTTAAATCAGGGTAAGCAGGGTTTCCCAGGGTGCCTGGCAAGCCTGGCAAGCAACCGAACTTTATTTGCACCCCACAAGGCTTGATGAAAATATTTGGACACTTTAGTTAGGATGAAACCACTGGCACTTATTTTAATTGTATTTTCTTATGTTTGCTCTTTTTTATATGTTCATCTTCATAGATGATGTTTAGGTATTGTTAATAATGCTTAGTCATATTTTTAAATTTCATCTGAACTTTAAACATGTTTTACTCCACTTTGAACACCTCACAAAAAACAGCCAAGAATGGTAATATCAGCTGTAGAACTACAAATTAAGTGGGAGAATCTCTCATTTTGTCTTTAAGGAAGAGTGACAAAATGATAGTCAATGTTGAAAAAAAGCCAGAGGAACTCCAATTTCTAGTGAGCAACAGCACATTTGTGGAGGAAGCAGCTCTAGTGATATGATATTACAACTAATTATGGTTCAGTAGGAAAAGAAAAGCTGAATCAAAGTCTACACCTACACCAATTATCACTTTTTTTCCACTTTACAATTATGCACTACTTTGTCTTGGTCAGTTGCATTAAAATAATGTACATGGATGTTTGTCCTTGTAAATTGAAAAAAAGTACAAAAACGTTTAAGATGTTGTAATACCTTTGCAGATCGCTTTATCTATCTGTCTATTGCCTAGCTGTCTTCTAGCCAGCTAACCGTCTGCACTTTATGCAGTCTCTAAAAGGTTTAGAGACTTTTTATCTTCTATTTTTTTCTTTTAGGCAGCTGAGAAGGAATGGGAAGAGAAAAGGCAGAATATGGGTCATTATGATGGCAAAGAGTTTGAGAAGATCCTTCAAGAGGCTCAGGCCAACATGATGAAGGGAATTCCGAGCTTAGACGTGGAGGAAAGCCAAATACTGCCCTCTGCTGGCATAGTAGAACATAGAGACATTCCCAGTCCTTTTGAGTCACCATCAGGTACAAATAAACTATACATTCAACTTAATTGAGTCATTTTATGCATGATAACACTTTACTTAGCTCTGTTTGTTTGAATAATGTGTTTTGCAGAGGAGTCTCTAGTAGACAAACCCGTCAAAAAGGGGTCCGATAAACTACCGAAGCCTTTATTGGAGAAATCTATCAAGCCAGCATCTTCAAAAACTGCCATTAAGTCAGCAGCCACTGACAATTTGACCAGACAGGGGTCTGACAAATCAAACAAGTCCCCACCACCGCCACCGCCAAGAAAAACCTTCTCCAGCTCAAACTCAGGCATGACTACAACACGTTCTGGAGAGGTGGTCTATACAACTCGGAAGGAAAGCATCTCAGCACAGGTCAGTCACATTAGTGTTATATCATTTGGCTGAGTATGGATCAAGAGTAGGGTCTCCCATAATTAAGGATGCCATGTTTTGTTATTATTTTATTTGGGTGCTCTAAAACACAATATTTAATTTAATTCAAGAGGCATTTATTAATTTTTTTTTACATTTTGAAATTACTGACAGTAGATTTATAGGTTTCCTGGCTATACAACCTGTTAATATATCCACTTTAAGTGATAAACTCACTTTAAACTCTGTTATTAATTCATTGAAAAGTACATAACCTGCCCTCTTCAATTTTTCGTCAGTGTAATACATCATGTTTCTTTGTATGATTAGCATATTTACACGTAGTGAATAATTGCTGCATGTCAATCCATGCATTGTCTATATCAATTATGCTGGATATTAAGAAGTAGTTTAATTCATTGATTTTTCACAGGAGGTTGAGGAAGATGCTCCTCCTCCATCCCCTCAGTTCAAGCCCACAAAGGTTGCTCCGGAGACCAAGCCGAAGCCCATCACACCCCCTCCTGTCACTGCTTCTGTTAACAGAGAAGAGGAGGATGAAGGGGACAAGATCATGGCGGAGCTTCAGGTTAGATGCATGTGAATACTCACATACGTCCTGACAAACCTATGGTCAGGGTTTATTGATTTCTGGTTACTGGGGGCCTTTTGCTTATCGCTTCTTCCTGTGGTCATTGATTTTATTGGAAGTGGCAACGGCTGGGTGCTAACGGATGCCAAAACAAAGGATCCTTCTTGTCACCTGACAACAGTTGGTACAGCTGTGGCTGTGGTTCTTTAAGTCTGTATCCCACCCTAAAAATCATTATCACCCCCATATCCCTTTGACTTGTCTCCAAACTTCAGGTTTTCCAGAAGTGCACAGTTAAGGATCTAGGGATAAAAAATTTGGTTGAGCCCACGAATCGAATTGAACCCCAAATCAAAGAACTAAGACCAGGGAATTTGTTGCCCCACAAAGAAAAAAAGGTAACACATGTACCGCCGTGCAGCTGCCCAACTAACCGCCTGCCTCCACCATATGTGTGATGCACTAATTGCCTGTTGTTTCCTAACACTTCTTCAACCCCTGTGCTCCTGCTTTGGCTCGAGAGAAACCTATAGCAACTGTCTCCACCAAACTCCCTTCCTTGCTGGCTTCCTTCCCTTGTTTGATTCTGCTGGATTCCACAGCTTTGGTTTCTTTCAGGATTAAGTCTGCATAAAATTGAGCTGGTGTGTCTTTTGTATGACCTGTTTCAAGACTGATTTAACTATCACTTGTCTTTTCTTCCAAATGAATAAAGACCTGTAATGTACTTTGTACGTTATGGGCAATTAAATTGTCTTGTGTCTTTCTTTTACTGGCATTTTTTTCACATAAAAATTAAGGAACTTAAAGATTGACTCTTCAGAAAACTTACATTTATAGACACAATATGTTTTTGCAGACTTGGTTCACCAGAGGTCAATCTGGCCACTTTGCATGCTCCTGTCCCCCACTTATTTTCTGAAATATTACTTCCCAATCTCTCTGTCTTTGCACAACTTCACCTCAATTTGCTTTTTCAAGTTTCACACATTTATCCAATCCAACTGCAATTATATTGTTTATTATTCTGACAAAACTCTTTCTGAAGAATATGGATATGTTCAAACAGATATTTAAAGGGTTAATTGTGTGAAGTTATTTGTTTATCTTTAGCAGAAAGAAATCATATCACCATTAGCGTTTTGCAATTGAAATAAGTCCTAAGAGTGCTGGAAGGCTAACAAGCAAGTCAGACAGAGAACAAATAATCAGTGAAACCATGGCAACATGTACAGGAGTATAGGAAAAACAAGTTATACGTCATCATTAAAGGCAGACAGAGTGGATTTAAAATTTGAAATTTAATTGATAGAGTAGACCCACACCAGATGCAAAATATGATTACTTGATTACTTGCTGCCTAACATTGCATTTATTAATGTAAAGAATTTGGTGTTGTCAGACAAGAAACTAGATACTTCTTGTCTAGTTTGGCAAGAAGTGTGTGAGTGGCCAATACAAAGGAAAACACAGCTGTTATTACCAGCAAGGTATGTTCCCCCTATTTTATAGTAACTATTGATAAGCACAACAGGCTATAAACTTTCTGAGCATTAGCATTTGAAAATCTGCAATTTGTCCATAAGCAACACTAAACCTAAATTCAACATGTCTACATTCAACAGATGTCTCTAAAATTATTATAGATAGACTTGGGCTTAGATATAGCCCAACACCGGCCTGATGAGGCCTGAAAATATTGCAAACCTGTCTTCTTTTGTTAAATGTTACAATAAGAGTCGAAGATTAGACCAATATACAATGAGAAGGTGCAGACATGGTGTAGTTTTAAATTACATAAGTCCAATGACAAACAGACCATCTCCATCTTGATAGTTCATCTGTTTGCTCTTCCAGATTGGTGAGAAGGACTGATAAATTATCAGATCATCATCTGATGAGGCAGATTGACATACTGCTCTTTGGATTAGTTTATTGGCTTCCTACTGATAGGATTAATTTACTTTTCCAAATAGCTACTGGTAATATGTAATCTTTGCATCACAAGAAAGGTAGCTGTGACCAATAATAACTTTATAGAATTATACTTTAAACAAATCTGAACTAACTGTTTAAGTTATTTTTGTCAAACACAAATGTTAGTGTGGAGTAGGATGAGTGTAAACTTTGAACAACCTTTGGTAATGTTTCTGAAATTACATCAAAACATTTTATAAAACATTAGTTACAATCTTTAACTAAGTGCCATTAGTACATTTGGACAATAAAATATGTTTTTTATGTCCCAAAGTCAAAACATTCCTGAAATAAGAATTTTATTATTAATATATAATCTCAGATTACAAGAAGTTACATACCCAACCGGTTTTCAAATGAACAGTCTCTATTTTTAGTTGTGGTTTTATTTCAATTTGGAGAATATTGTTAACAACTAAATCTAACAGATTACATAAAAGTAAAAATTGGTTTGTATTACATTGAGCACAGCTCACAGAATCACAACTATTTTGCTTTGTCATTGGCAAAATGATTGCAAAGTATTAGAAAGAAAGAAAAAAAAATGACTCAACTTAGTTTCTGGGAGAGACCAAACTGCTGTTGATGATTAGTTATGGCATGATAGACAGGATTGTGAGTTGGCAGCAATTTGTAATGGTAAAAAGTAATTCCATTATGACTTTAAAGAAGTCATCACTCACTCCCTCCTACATGTACAGGTTTATTCTGTTTGGTGACAAAGGGCACAGAAGTTATGCATTTTTTTTTACAAGTATCTCTTTGAAAGTTCTAGAAGTTAGTGTCTGTTCACCAGTGTTGTTTTTTCCTTCTTTTTTACTAATATTGTGTGAAGTACAGTAAGATCAGGTCAGAAAAACACAATCCAGGAGGCAAATCATTTTTCACATGGAGCATACACTGCCCGGGATTATGGCAGACACATTTGGTTCATGCTCGCAGTAGAGAAACTATATCTGACCAGAGCACTACTTAACTATCTCTAGATTATTTGAAAGTTTTCTGGCAAGCTCAAGACAGTTGTATGTCTTTGATAGGAAGCGGTGGTAGATTTCAACCCATTGTTGTTTTCCTGTATTACTAGTTTTGTTCCTGAATACTGTCATCTGAACTGCCCTCAGTTCCTTAAAAGTTTCTCTAGTATTTCTGGTCAAGTCCTGTGAGTTAACTAAAATCAATGGAGTCATCCCTTTGTTCAACAATATATTAATTGAATGTTTTCCTAAGATTACAAACTGATAATCAACTTACATTTATTTGAAACAGACAAAAAAAAATCACCAATTGTAACCATCCCCCCAAGAGTGGAATTTACAAAACGACCAGAAAGTTAGTGTTTTAGCACATTCCACCTTTGCAGACTTGCTGGCTTATCCCTTATATTTGTTGATTGCTCTGTAGTGTTCTCTAAGTTGGAGAAGACATTGGAGTGATAGACCTCCACTGATATCTGAGAACTAAAACCAAAACTTACTGACTTGGTAATTGGGGAAAAATAGTACTACAGACAATTACATGAAAATCACATTTTTATGTAATTCTTCAGGAATTGGGGTTAACATTATTTCTCTCTTCTTTATAATAAAACTGTAAAAAAAGAGACTGTTCATTTCTATCTACATGATGACAACCAAATCAAATTAGCACTTCCCCCTCTGTATAAAAGAAGCAAATTCAGAAAGACATTGTAATATCTTGTCACTGACCCATGGAAGATAAATAATGTTGTTTTTTATATAGAGGTGATCTGTTGCAATCTGGTACACCAGTTGCACAGTAATATTATCCCCTCACACATTGTCCTAGCAGAGCTCAGAACCAAGTCGAGAGGATAAAGATCCAGACACAGATGAAAATGGAAACACAACTACAAGACAAAGCCCTGGGGTACGTACAACTTTTTGTACCTAACACTCTGTCAATTCATTCAATATTCATTCTAGAGTTTAAGGATTTGAGAGTAATACCACATTTTAATGTCCCATTAACAGGTCATATATTATGTGACTGGTCAGATTCCCAAAGATCAACCACCCCCATCAGGACTGGAAGACACCCCAGAACACAGGGAGTCCTCACAGCCTCTAACACAGGTGTCAAATGTCAATGCTAATGACAATTCTCCAAGCCAGCAACAGCAGATGCAGATGTCTCCACAACCAAAATCACCTCCACCTGTTACACCCCCACCAATATCACCTAAGCCCACTGGACTCAATGGATTCAAACTGCCACAAAAGCAAGTTAAGCGTGCTGGATCCTTGAAGACTAGCACAGAAGTACAGAAGGAAAAGAAAATCAACAAAACAAACACTGAAAAGAAAACCAAACAGGCCTCAGAGCATGTTTCCTCATTTAAAAATACAGAGCCTCAGCAAATATTACCCACAACCAGCAATCCTGTAAAAGAGGTACTTAAAGTCCAGCGACTCGGAAAGACTGCAAGTAACAAACGTGATTTGACTCTAGCTAATTTTGATGATGGTGAAGATGGAGCCGGTCTTAGCCCTGACTTACCTGGAGAGGAAGCTCCCCCGCCACCAGACATTGCATTTATGATCACTAACAAAAAGGTTCAGCCACTTTCTTGTGGCGAGTACCAAGAACTGGTCAACGCCAAGAAGGGTAGTGTCCAGACAGTTACAGTTGGCAGTGCATCAAACAAAGCCAACACCACATTCGATCCCACTATGCCACAAGACCATGGCTTCAACAAGAAGCCTGTCATCATCATTTTTGATGAGCCAATGGATATCCGCTCAGCTTACAAGCGACTGTCCACCATATTTGAATGTGAAGAAGAACTGGAGAGAATGCTTGCAGAAGAGCGCATAGATGAAGAAAGTGAGGAGTCAGACACTGAAAGAAGCACTGGGTTGCAAGTAAGAGCTGGCGGTGCAGAAATGGTTGATGGTGAAAAGATCTCCACACAGAGAACTGTGGAGCACACAGGGTCATCATCCTCATCTTCATCTTCAATATCTGAACTAATGGACAGTGGAATGATCTTAGAGACAAATGGAGATGCCAAACAAGATGGAAAGAAGAAGTTTAAATTTAAGTTCCCAAAGAAACAGCTAGCAGCACTGACACAAGCAATTCGCACAGGCACCAAGTCTGGAAAGAAGACCTTACAAGTGGTGGTGTATGAAGATGAGGAAGAATCTGATGGTACAGTTCGGCAGCACAGGGAAGCAAAGAGATTTGAGATCACTCGCTCAAAATCCTTTGCAGAGGTCACCAAGGGATCAGTGCCTATCACACAAACAGACCAGAACTCAGACTCCCTTTGCAGAACCAATGAGATTCGGAAGAATGCCTACAAGACTCTGGACAGTCTTGAACAAACCATCAAACAGTTGGAAACAACTATTAATGAAATGGGACCATGCTCCCAGGAGGAGCCAGTCAGCACTGAAGACACCAAGGCAAGAACTGGGAAAGAATCTGATGTGGTTGGGTTGAAGAGGTCTTCCTCTCTCCCTACCTCTAGAGCGCACGGGCCTAAAGTATCCAGTAAAAGTTTGCTGCAGAAGAAGACTAAACCTCAGCTCCTTCCTCGCCCTGTTGTCGCCCCTTCTTCCACCAGCACCTCCACCACAGTCCTCAGTGTACCTACCAGCATACAACAGGTCTCTCTCTAGCTATTGTTGCTCCAGGAGAGTTTGGGTCCTTCTATTTCACTTTTCAACCTACCTTCACTCCAACCCTAACCACTGAAATTACAAAGTCATTAATCCACTCCACAGGTGCTCAGAAATGTTGAAAGCAACCCTGGTGGCTCTCTGCCACTGTGAAATCATGGTGACATGATAGGGGTGGCATTTTGTTGGGTGCCTGACTAGCATCTTTCTCCTGCAGTTCATTGCTAAAACTCTGAGGTTTTCAGCAAGTGGTGCACTGATCATCAGAGACTTTGTCGTGATGGTCGTTACTTTCTTATTCTCAACTGCATGCACTATGTATACTGCCTTTGAGGTTTATGGTCCTTCTGGATGCATGTTCTTTTACTGGTGTTGATTTTTTGAGGTGTTGAAGTTTTTTCCATGTTTTGACTTCTCATACTTCCTGTTTTGGTCTATGTTTTTTTTTTCTACCTTTTGTTTTATTTCTTGTTTTGTTTTTCGTTTGGATCCCCTTGCAGAACACCAGTGCCGCTTCCCCTACTAGTCGGATGCCGGTCCCTTTGTCTGTGAAGTCCAGACAGTCGCCGGCTACATCTGACAAAGCTGGAAAACAGCAAAAACTGCAGGACGCTCAGAGGCAGTTTCGACAGGTAGTTTTACTGTAGGGTTTTACCAGAGGCTAGCAGAATTAAGGTCATGCCTTACTGAAAGCATGGAGCATATATGAGAGGACTACCAAAGCCGTGAGATCTCACAAGTGAAAATAAAAAAAAAAGAAAGCCACAATTGTGGCAACTGTTCTTGTTTCTCTCGAATCTGCAAAGACGCAAAGGCATGTTTGACTGTTGACTGTTACCCCATAACATCACTGTACTGTATGCTTCTGCATGTCCACACTGCTCATGGTTTTCACTGTGTTGGTGGCTATACAAAAAAACAAAATGGAGAAAGGCAAAGAAAAGTGGATTCCTGTCTTATCATCATCTGAGTTGTCATCACACCTCCAGTTTCCCATCACAGCTGAGTTCCTTAACAGTGTCGCCAAATCCTAATATCCTTCTGGCAATGTTCAACTACAGGTTTAACATTTTTTTTGTTGTTTGGCTCCCCCCTTCTTATATTCCAACTCTGCTCAAACCCGACATCACTGCTCAGCTTCCTTAACCCCCTGGTGATGCATTTTCTTGCCGTCAGGACCTTGGCATAACCTACTGACATTGCACCATCAGTTCAACGGAGTACGAAACCACATTTGTCCTCTCTGCTGCCACCCCTTTAACTTCTAACACTTTTTCCCTATTCATTCTATCTCCTTAAGTGTATCTTTGCCTTCTCAATTTTATTCAGCCTCTCACAATACCTAACAGTCCCTCTAACACAGAGACACTGCTGTCTGCCATCATGCTGTCTAACTTTTGCAGTGTTTTCATTTTCGGTAACGTGTCTCTCACTTCTATAATAAAAAAAAAAAAAAAAAAACAGAACTGTGTACAGCATGCAAAATAAGTATTGAGCACTTCATACATTTTTCTCAGTTAAGTTATTTCTTAAACACTGTTCACATTAAACTAAAACAGATGTCTGTAGTAACCCAAATAACACACACCTACAGAAAATTAAAGCAAGTTACTTTATAGTTAACCCATTGTTAGGATTTCAATCTCAATTTAAAAATGCTTTGTAGTCATGACAGGAAAATTTTATGAACTCTGTCCAAACAACCAAAGTTTCTTTAAAGGAACAGTTGTGCGTGGTTATTGTTGTACACAGGAGGGATCTCTCTCCTATTGCCGTCTGTATTACAGTGAATGTGAAGAAGCCTCAAAGGCTTTGTACTAGTATAGCACCTTATCAAGTCCAGAGGTCCCCAAAGCAATCCCACTACAGTCATTCATCCATTCACGCAGAAACACAACTGAAGAGACCTTGTTGTGTCCTGTCTGGTAAAGTCATTTGAAAATTTATTAAAAGAACTTGTAATCAAAATGCAGAGAAGAATTTGTGACCTCGTCCATCTTGTTTCTCTGTGCAAAAGACACCTTGAAGTTCTCAGTATCAACAGTCCTTTATAAGTATTTAATTAATTTAAGTTAGTATGTTTAATAGTTATATATTGTGATATTGTCTTTTATTAAAAAAAAAACTTATTTATGGACTTGCTTGTTTTGATTTCTTTGCATATGTTGATTGCCTGGGTTGTTCCTGACAATTGGTATACATTTCAAGTCGACAGGCCCAATAGACATACAGTATATTGACTGAGAAAAAGTTTGTGTGTTCAATTCTTATTTTCTTTGCTGTATGTTCTTGGTATCTTTTAGTTTGCCTCATTGATGTTATTGTTTGTGCAGCCATACTGTTTGTCCATGTGAATAACGTTTAGTTTTTTGGGGGGGGTTTTAACGTCACCTTGCCTTTTACATGTGTTGTGTGACCAGTTTTCTTTGTTTGACAACCAGTATCTGTTTTGGCATCTGTTTGCAGGCTAATGGAAGTGCTAAAAGAGTGGGAGGGGATCATAAAACTGCTTCCCCTACTATACCCGTCTCTAAAATCCCTGCTTTTTATCCTAGCTCTGCTAAAGGCAGCTGCCAGTCTGCGCTAAACTCAGATGCTACTAATCCCATTAACCCGCCTTCTTCTGCTCCTCCTTCTGCGACCAAGTCCTCTCACACCCCCCGTTCCGGTTCCCTACCCTCATCCCATATCCCCTCACTGTCTAACGGATCCCTCAAACTCCCTGCACCTTCACAATACACAGGTAAAGCTCTCTCGTTCTCCTCACAGACTCAGAATGGTCGAGTGCACTCCTCCTCCTCCTCCTCTTCATTCTCCTCCTCCTCCTTCTCCCCCTCCCCTCTGTCTCCCACACCATTGGGGCCAGGTGGAAAGAGCATCCGCACCATACACACCCCCAGCTTCACCAGCTACAGATCGCACAACGGCAGCAGCAGCAAATCCTCCATCCCAACAACTACAGCAGCTAAGGACACAACTTAGCCACATTATCGCCAAGCGTGCTTTACAGCACAGCAGGTAGACCGGAATATGTTCCATATAATACTTTTTGTTGCTTTTTCTGTTATTTGAACTTTTTTTTTTCATTTGAAAGTATTATTAAAATAATGCACTCACTCTGTTTATATTTTGACACTGGCATTTGCGCACTGTTCCTTTCCTTTTCTTTCAGTTCCCTTTTAGATTTAAACAACACTTGTATGGATTCATATTCTGCATCAGAGGTGAACTCTGACCTATGTTGTAATTTTTATTTTAATGGCTCTTTCACATAATTGTAGATTGATTTTGTAGTTGAATTGAAAGTTTTTAATTGTGGTGAAAATCTATATTTTTTGCAGTAGTTATGAATAGGGAATATATAGTTAATTTGCAATCAACATATCATATAAATTTTTTCAATTTTGGGAAAAAGAGAAATGTATTAACTAGTATATTTAATCCTCTATATTTCTTATGTTCAAGACAAAATGTAAAAGCCTTTAATGAATTTATACAGAATTTATGATGAAACTCATAATTAACTTAGTTTTCCAAGAGTATTTTCTTATTTTTCACCGTCATGAACTGCCAACTTCTTTAACAGATAGCAGCTGTTCTCATCATTAATGCAAGTTTTCGTTTTATTGTGCCTATTTGCCAAAGTGGTTGTATACTGACTTACTTCATGCCTAACTACCATCATCTAGTTTTGGAAAATTTACTTGGCTCTTCTTGGTGTGACGGCCGGCATCAGTGGTCAAAAGTTGTGCTAACATGTATTGTTGCTGTTCATGTGATCTGTACTGAAAACAAAGTCAACGAGATGTACATACCAGTAAATGCTTCTTCTAAGACAATAAGTAGGGTTTTTTTAACATACCAAAGTTTATTTGCATGCATGCCTTCGAAATATTTTAGGAGAGCAATGTAAGAGACAAAAATATGTTTGCACAAATAGATTTTGTAAATATTTTGGTTTTCTTTCTCTTTTTTGTAAAGCTTTAAGTGATTACATAAAGGAACAATGTGGTAAAAGGCAAAAGTTTGGTTGAGTAGCAAACGCAAATAAAGACCTGCATGCTTCTAGTGCACTGAATTTCTGTTAGTTTTTTTTTTTTCTTGCTTCCTGTGTTACATGTGGGTAAACCTGTGTGCGTGTGTGTTTTTGTATGGAAATACAAGAGTTAAAACACCACAAACCATTTTGATAGATTACTCACTTCTGCTTGACTATCAGTTTCTCAGTCACACACTGAAGTCTTCCAGTCTCAGTGAGCACATTTTAGAACGGGCTCCAACTACAACCACAGGTAAGATTATTAGAGACTTTAAATGTAGTCTAAAGAATATTTGCATATTTGCTACTTTTTCTGTACTTATTTCTGCTATGTAGTTGTTTGAAGGCTATACCTTGTGATTAATAACTTTCACACATTTAACCAGGTAATATAAAATTAGACTGCAAGAAAATATTTGATGTTTAAATGGTCTTGACAGTTAACATCACCCTTTAATCACAGTAATTCTCAGGAAGGCAAATGAAAAAAGTATGTTATAGGTACACATTATATAAATGTATCCTGCTTATAAAGAGGAAACCGATGAGTTCCTTCTTTCTCGACAAGTGACCTTTTGATAGTTGTAATTATCTTAATACATTTTAATGCCAAAAACGTTTAGATGCTTGATTTTTATACGTATGTCAACCTTAAAGCTGCAGTATGTAACTTTTATAAAGTATTTACAGTATGCTATGAGACAGATAATCTGTGAAAATACGGAGTTTATCTGCTTTCTCCCAATGCTCCCAGTGCTATCTAGAAAAAACCAATCAGAGCCATGAGAAGGGTCTGATTGAGGTTGGAAGTTAAAGCCTGGGGCACATGGAGTAAGAACCTAATACCCAGCCCATTGAGCATATTAAAAGCAGATATTGTAGTAAAGTTGGGTTTTTTTTGGGAGGGGGAGGGGGGATTTGTCTCATTCAATGTTTTAATTTTCTGAGAAACTGTTTTTTGTTTGTACTTTCCATTATCTGTAGCCATAATCACAAAAAACAACAAAAATAAACACCTAATATGCTTCAATTTTATTAAGACAAACCTTTATGTGCTAAGAGTGACAATCACTGACTACACATTATGCTTTATCCTGCACTAGACCGGTCCTTGCCATGACATATGCAAATACTTCCACGGGGAATGAGACCAACAGATTACCTCCGTGGGATATTGTCCTCGCCGTGTTTTACATGTTGATCTTCATCATTGCTGTTCCTGGGAACTCCTTGGCGTTGTGGGCATTCTGTCATCAGAAGGGCACTTCACCCTCCAAGGTCTTCCTGAGAAATCTGGCTATTGCAGACATCTGCTATGTCCTTATTTTACCTATGCGCATAGTTTACCACCTGTCTGGTAGCCACTGGCTCTTTGGAGATATCCTATGTCAGATATCAGGCTTTCTGTTTTACCTGAACATGTACTGTAGCCTCTACCTGATGAGTTTCATCAGCTTGGACAGATTGATAGCTGTGACTTTACCTCTAAGGTCCCAGGTGGTAAGGAAGCCTTTGTATGCACATATAGGTGTGACCATACTGTGGGTAATAGTCATTGTGTCTATGATTCCAACACTTTTCTCACAAAAAACCCAAAACAACTCACCTAACAACTGCAGCATGCTGTACCTTGAAAAAACATCAGCCAGAGCTTTGATCTCCACCATAGTTGCTTTTTTTATTCCCTTCACCACCATAGTTATCACCTCCCTAGTGATTCTCTTAAAACTGAGGAACCTGAAACAACAAGAAGAGCATCCAGTGAAAGACAAAGCTATGAAAATGATCATACTCGTAGTGCTAAACTTCATGTTTGCCTTTGTTCCCTATCACGTGTGCAGGGTGATATACACTCAAAGTACAGCTGGAAGGTTGGAGTCATTGTCTTTGAAAAGAGCCAATCAGATCACATCTGCGCTGAGCTGCATCAGCGGTGTACTGGACCCTGTCATGTATTTCTTTTTAAACCGAGTTTACAGGAATACATTTCTTCATCTGTTCTTTAAAACTCAGAACCCTTCTCTGTAAGCATCCAAGTAAAATTCTTGCTAAATGACTGTCTTATTGTTGGACATTTTAAAGATTGGAAGGTCTTGTAACTATGATTTAACACATCAAAGAGAACTTTGGAGAAATATTTTTATTTTTCAAATCTGTAAAGCATTTACTAGAATGTAAAGACTTTCATTCTAGTACTTTCTGGTACTTTTGACTGATGTTAAATGAAATAGATACATCTCTACATTCAAAAGTCAGATTGTAGCTTCTAACCTCATAGTGTCAAAAATTTAAAAGAACATAAAAGTGTGACATACTTATGGTCTAACAAGTTTTCAAGGAATTTAAAGCTCTGCCTACTCTATTAGCTTTAGATTGCATCCAAAAGGTTTTCTCCTTTTCAAATGTTCTATATTTTGTCTTATAAAACCCACCAGTTTTTTTAATTTAATTTTATTTTTTTGTTAAATTGGGGGCTATAAATGTTATAGGAAAAGGTACTTTCTGTTTTTCTTTATTATGAACAAAGATTGGATTGAAATGCTTTTTTTGTGCAAATACGCTCTTGTGGGTTTCTGACAGGTTTGACCAGTACTTCTTTTAGAAAATTTATATTTTCCAAATAAAATAGTAAGTTTCTATGCAAAGAAAACACACTATGTTTGTACTGCTATCAAGACCTTTTATTATAAGATTAGGCATAACACCATTCTGTTAAAATACCATAATGAATGTCCTTAATATCAATTAAACTATGAACATTAAGGGTAGACTGACCAGTCACAATTTTCAAAGCAGGGCTTTGTCCATCAGAGAAAAATGAAAATTAAACCACATACTCAGTCAATTTTGAAGAGTGTGGAAAATAAAATATTTACAGTGTGTTTACTTTTATTAGAAGTTTATTCAGTATTAATCTTACAAGGTTTAATCAGTTTATTTTCAGGCTTACAGAGTTGTTGTTTCTCTTCTGGCCTTCATAGTTTGCCGGACGCTTAGCAATGGGTGATGAGCAGATAATAATAGCAAATAGTTTTCTATAGAACAGACCCAACGGCTGGGCGATAATTATTATATTATTAGACGCAGAGCGCTCTGCTTGAAATCTTTTTTTAACTGAAGGTTGCATTTTTCTCTCTGTGTGCATTAATCTGATTCGCTCCTTGGAGATGCTGGTGACATAATGGTGACTTCTTGTCTGTGTATGATGACTTCATGTCTGTTTACGAAGGGCAGTGTGCAGTATATATAGAAGTGTTTTCCTTTGTCTAGTTAGAGTTCTTCTGATCTCTCCATCTGTAGATGTAATAAATCTCTGTTTTGTTCTCTCTTTAACAAGGTTTGGACTTTGGTAATTCTCTCGCTCCACAAGAGAAATATCAAGTTTTCTGCAACAAGTAAAGGGGAATACAGTCACAGCCAATAAATTATTGTGGAAATCTAAGATCCAGACAGATTTGACAGTTGTAGCTGAAATTACAGGCTCTTACCAAGTTCTGAGACTAAAAAAATACAGAACATGACCTACGTATCTTTTTTTTTTGTTTGTTTTTTTAACATTTGATTTGAACTCTTTGTTCCATAATTTCTGAATTGACATTTGTAAATACGGTATTCAGTACAAGTTTAAATTTATTAATGTCCCAATTTGAAGGACAGCCCAATGGAGCAAACAGCTGGACTATGAAGTTGTGCCAGAGTCTTAAAAAAGGAAATGTGTCCAGATTTAAAAACAAAACTTTTGAAATTTTTCTCAAGCCCATTCAGAGACATTTCATGTTCTTGTCGTATGATACCTTTGGAATCCATTATTTTGTAACAAAATAAATCTTTTCATCCAATGATTTCCAAATCTATTGTCTCTTGAAAATGTGACTTAGTAAAACTTGCAGTCTTTATCAAACTGATAGATGAAATTAAATCCTTGTTGAACTTAAACTGGAACCTAAATAGGAACTGAACTGAAATGAGTTTATTTGGATGACCTTACCCAACAAAATCAATTAAACTCTCTTCTTATGGTCTTTGCTCTTTTTAACAAGTTTCATACAAGAAACTTTTGTGTAACAATTGACAGCTCTCAGAAATTTGACAACCATATCAGAAGAGAAGTGAAATCACATTCTTCTTAGACTTTTAGCCAAGGCAAGGCCAAATTGCTTTCCTATATATTTTGAAAACAGTTATTTGAATGAGGCAAATACGTTTGCAAATTCCACAAGAAATACAAGCAAACCCAGCAGAAAACAATAGGTGCAGAAAACATAGGTGCTTTCTCTCATGAGAAAGCACCTATGATGTTCCCAGATGTTCTACTTGGAACATCTGGGAAATAACGTGTCCTGACAAGGAAAAGTGAGTACCAAGAAACCTATGGCATTACCAATAGAGAAAAAATTTTAAGCAATGCAAATGTGTCGTTGCTTCATATGCATGGAAATAATGTTAATTCACTATTTCTATGCCCATAAAACACTCAAATGAATACAGACATGTACAAATACCAATTTCTTTCCTAAACGAGAAATGCTGAAACTCTATGGATTCCAGCTCTTAATACAAAAGCCTGTGGTTATTTAAAAATTCGAAAAGAATGAGGAACTTGACGTCTGTCAGACAAGAATGGGTCACTATCAGACAAGCAGGCCAAAGCGACTTGCAAGTTATGTAGAAGAGAGTTCACAGTGTTAACAGTGACAATACATATTGCTGTGCAAAATCATTACTTTACTGCTAAGGCAAGAAACTGTTTTTTTATTCGTCAGTGTGCTATAGAAATATGTTTTTCAAATGAAATTCTACAAATAAAAAAGTAACCTTAACAAATTTAAATCACCACTTCCACAGTGAGGAATGAGATATAGACTTGAAAAAACTTTGCAGATAATTTATGTGCACAAAACATCACTTTAGAGCAACTCTAAAAGACGGGAAATTGTGAAAGTGTAACGCCACATTTTTATGAAGAATAACATCCTTTTGTGGGGGCAGGTGTTAAATATCTAAACTGTGGGCATGCTGTGGTGGCGTAGGGAATAGTGCAACCCACGATTGGAGGCCTTGAGTCTTCGAAACGGCCGTTGCAGGTTTGATTCCCGGACCCGACGATATTTGCAGCATGTCTTCTCCTTGCTTCCTTTCCTGTCAGCCTACTTTCATATAAGGGACACTAGAGCCCACAAAAAAAAAACCCTGGAGGGCAAATAAAAATCTAAACTGTTTTATTTTTAATCACTAAAGATCAAATGGAAAAAGACAGAGATCTACTTCAGATAAAATTCTTGAAATAGATAAAGTAAAAACCACAGAAGAACTAAATGTTTTCTAAAACTTCCTTTTTCTTATTGATAAATATAGCTTTACAGCTCATGTAAAAGTACTTGTGGCCTTTTTAAAAATAATATAGTGTGCCTGCCATGCAAAGATAATTATGCTCCTTAAACCTTTCACATTTTATGTTATGGCCACAAACTTTGATCTGTTCTATTAGGGCCTTCTATAAACGACCAACACAAAGCAGTGCATAGTTGTGAAGTGGAAAGTTAATGACACATGATCAATATTTGTTTTAGAAATAAAAATGTGAAAGGTTTGGGGTGAGTATGTATTCAACAACCTTTACTCTGACAGACCAAAGTATAATTCAGTCCCACCAATAACACGCTGAAGTCACCTAATTGGTTACCAGAGTGCACCTCAGTGAAACGTAGTATAAATATTGCTAGACTGTGAATGTCCCAAAGGTTGTTTTGAGTATCAGAATAAATAGAAAAAAGTTGGAAAACATTATATTTTTTCCTTCCCTTTCACGTGTAGGCGAAGCACTACATTTAAGATTGTAGCATCACAAAATGCAAAAAACTTTTAAATGTTTTTTTTAATAAAATGTTTCCAACGCATTGCAATCTATTATAACTAAGTCGGTGGGTTCATTAGAATGAATTAAACAACCTACCAGTGGCGTAAACTCCTTCAAAACAACTAAAAGTAGAATTTGACCTTGTTTGACTTTTTACGGCTTCCGTACTCTGAGTTTGTTACCAAGGCAGCCAGGAGGAAGCTGTGAAAAAGGGAGCGGACCGTTATGTGCCTGTTGTTGTTTTTTTATCCTAGCTTCACACGTTTTCTTTTCGACCCGAACTAGCAGTGTAAAATATTTTGAGACTAAAATGTTTACCGAAATGGGTTTGTTGCAGTTTTTGCATTTTTAGCATGTGACAACATCAGTTTGTTAAACGGCCACGTTGCGTTATTTAAAGTATATTTTTTCGTATTTTAGTCGTAAAGAAGTACTTAAGTATAGCTCTGCTTCTCTGTACTATGTAAACAAGTTTAGTTTTGTAACTGTAGCATTGTGGCAACGGAGTGGAAATAACCTCATTCTTGTTTCAGTCTCGGTAGATAAAAATGTCCATCCGCGCTCTGTTTTTCACGGCTCCGTAGCAGCTATGTTGATCAGAAAAAGCTAATATCTTGGATCTTCGACATTATGGGCACCGCATCCTCTTTGGTCAGTCCAGGAGAGGTGATCGAGGATGGATATGGCGGTGAGGGAGGGGAAGCATGTGAGATACCCGTTGAAGTTAAGCCCAAAGCCCGACTCCTTCGCAGCTCCTTCCGCCGTGGACCTCGAGTTATCGGGGCCAGTTTCAAATCCACGGGCTCCGTGGACCTGGAGTATGCTGCAGAGTACGAGAGACTTCGTAAGGAGTATGAAATCTTTCGCGTCAGCAAAAATAACGAGATCACATCCATGCAGAAGAAGGAGGCCAAATTGGACGAGGAGAACAAGAGGTTAAGAGCTGAGCTGCAGGTTAATAAAGAAATCACTCAGTAACATGCAGTTCTGTCAAAATGTATTTCTCTCCTTACATATTTGTTTTGTTTGTGCTTTTTAATGTTTTAAGTCATCAGACACAACCTGAGTAAATTATACACTTTGATTAAAAAAATATTAAGGATTAAGCACCCTTCTCCTCTATGAAGAAGTATTTACCCCCCTTCACATAGGACTAGGGTGAATTAAAAACAACATAAGAAATTATTTATTTTATTAAATAAAAGTGCATTTTGTGTTTAGGCAAGTCTTTGTTCAATATCAACTTAGTTTTTTGATGCTCTGCAATATTTTATAGTGACAAAAAGCAAAAGAAGAAGAAATCTCTATTGTAGCAAATAAATGTTCATATAACTGTATTTATAAGAAGGTGGGTGTTTAAACTGTTCTGCTGGGGTTTGACAGGCTCTTCAGAAAACCTACCAGAAAATTCTCAGAGAGAAAGAGGCTGCTCTTGAGACAAAGTACCAAGCTATGGAGAGGGCTGCCACTTTTGAGCATGACAGGGACAAAGTAAAACGGCAGTTTAAGGTAAGATGCACCAAGTATTATTTTTATACATTTGTGGCAGCAGTTCTTAAAATTTGTTCCAGTAATTTAAACTGGATACTTACTTAAATTTAGATTTTCCGAGAGACAAAAGAGAAAGAGATACAAGATCTGTTGCGTGCAAAGAGGGATCTGGAGGCCAAATTGCAACAGTTGCAGACTCAGGGTATCCACATTTTTAGCACCAATGACTCTGACTCAGATGATAATCAAACCACTGTGACTGGTAAGATGCACATATCTACACACATCAGGCCCAGTTTTGTTCTTTTTCTTTCTAGTTGTGTTTAAATCCACATTCTCTTCTTGTATTCTACAGCTGTAGGAACGCAATGTGAATACTGGTCTGGTGGGGTGCTGGGAAGTGAACCTTCTATGGGTAGCATGATGCAGCTGCAACAGACATTCAGAGGACCTGAGTTTGCACACAGTTTAATAGATGTGGAAGGACCCTTTGCAAATGTCAGCAGAGGTAAGGAAATGATTGCAAAGGCATCCTGTAGCGATAGGAAGAGTTAAATTAGTCACTATGCTTGAGTGGACTTCCTGTTTACAAAGGCTCACCTTAGTTTTAAAAATAGACTGGTTCTTTATCTCAATGTGTCATCTGTTTCTAACTTGTTTTCTCAAACCATCAAATAAAAACAAAATAAATGATAATGTTAGTATATTTAGTTGCAACACAATAGTTGCAACTAAATTGTGAGTTTGCTATTCCTTTTAACACCACTGATATATCACAGAGAGTTTGTTTAAAAATTGATTAGTTTTTAACATGTAGACCGCATTATTGTCACGTGTTTTTCTTCCTTCAGATGACTGGGATGCTGCGGTGGCCAGTCTACTTCAAGTGTCACCTCATGTACCCCAGGCCTTATGGAGTAACACCGTGCGCTGCTACCTAATCTCCACACAAGATACCAAAGCAGAGATGGAGATCTTTGTCAAGGTGTGATTTTAGTCATCACACTTCACAAGCAGCAGGGGATCTCCAGCAAAACCGATCTTATCAGAGTTTCTATCTTGCTCTGAAGCCATAACTTTTTTGCCTCTAATAGAGCGAACTTTCCAGGGATTAAGAATATGATGCTGGCAAACAGAACCTACATACATAATTAAACATAGAATGGTTGATCACTCCAACCCTCTGGTCTGGATAGGCTCAGCTAGTTTGGACAATCTATAAAAATTAAATAATTTTGGATTTCCAAATGATCAAAATAAGTTTTTTTACATAAGGAGAAATCTTAGTAACACATTTTAAACATAACCAACAAGGTATGCACTCTTGTTGTTTTGGAGATATTGATCTTGTCCTTGCGTAGACAAAAAGCTGCTCTTTGAGGCTGTTTAAAAATATCCGCAGACACAGCAGGTAAAGTGAGTGAAACTTAGCTGCGCTACATGATTTATGTTAACTTGGGACTTTTATTCCAGTGTACT
This sequence comes from Alfaro cultratus, assembly GCA_903066825.1. NCBI lineage: Eukaryota > Metazoa > Chordata > Actinopteri > Cyprinodontiformes > Poeciliidae > Alfaro > Alfaro cultratus. The sequence goes on from CAEFZX010010879.1 coordinate 72,971, forward strand.
GTTCTCACATCACAAAGTAGTGATGTGTGTCTAAGCAGTTATTTGAATTTGTAGGTGGTTTCAATAATAATTTTCTTTTAAATGTCATTTGTTTTATTGACAGAAATACTCTGCAGTGTTACGGAGAATGTGTGAGGGTCTGGGCCATTTCTACCTAAACGTTTACTTCCCAGAGGAGAATGCTGCTTCATATTCTATGGTGCGGAGGCAGGAGATCGAGCGGAGTTCAATATGTGTGCTTCTTCTCAAATCCACCATTACAAGGTATTGATTGCATCCTGTGTGATTAAAAACTTTTCTGTCGGGTCAAAAACATATTTTTTTAAGGAGAACAGCTGAGTTTAAGTTTTGTGACAGGCAATGTCTTCAAAATAAAGTTTTGATAATTACCTCACTGTGGTAGAGTGAAACCTATTTCATTGTTCACAGATTTTATTTTTACAGCATATGAAGTCGACTTTTCAGGGCAAATTATTGGACAAAATGGGAGTGATCTAGTCAGCAATTTTCTGCAAATCTGCGATTTTCCAAATTATGTAAATAATTGTAAATAGAGTAATTTTACTCGATGTAAACTCTCTCAGTACATTGACATTTATCAAATAGAAATAATTTTTGTATTAATAACTTGCCTAAACGGGAAGTGCTTTGTCTGATTTAAGGTCAGACATGCAGAAAGGGTAAGTTTTTGTCTTCAGAAATAATGGATCTTTATAATGTTGTGACAAACATTCATTTTTGCAGCTCTGTTGTGGAAGATTGTGAGGAGGCTTTTGTTAAAAACCCAGATGGACATCCACTGGTGCTGTACCTCAGGACTGAAGAGGACAGGGGTTTGACTGGACCCATTAAGCAGGTGTTGGAAAGGATTAATGCTGCAGACAAAGCTGCCAAAATCAAGGTGTGGAGATTATACATTAAGAGAATAGAAAGGAATGGATATATTCCACCATTACCATCTGAAACGTTTCTGGGATTATTATTTCATTTCACAGTAAGCTGTTATAAGTTTTATTGTTACACAAACCATCTTGTGTTTGTTAAAACAGGCTGAAATGAAGGGAATGTGTTTACTTTGGCTAAACCAATAAAAAACTCCTCTTTCAGCTCATTTAGTTTCCCCATCTTTATATATAGAAGTTTTCATATAGTGGGTATGTTTTGTCTTACTACTATTTTTTAATCACAGAGCTCCTGCACTATCTGTGAGGAAGCATAATTCATAATGTGCTGAAGTTGTGGTCAATGTTTTGCACTCCTGTGCAATCTAGAAATTTTGTTCTGGGAAAGGTATAATATTTTTTAAAATTAAAACATTGTATAAACTTTACATTTAGGCTTTTAGTAGTTTGTAATATCTGACATAGTATTAATTTTGCTTTCACCTTATTGTTGTTCACCAAGAGTTGTTAATAATATTACAACATGTTTATCATAATGTTTATCCATTACTAAATATAGAACAAAATTCAGATTCATAGTCTTTCATTTTAAATATTCCCCAGGTAGTGGATCACAGCAGCTCTGCAGAAGAAGGGGCTAGCCTGATTTATGCTCAGCTAGAGAAAGTCATCAAACAGGTGTACCATTATTCAAATACATTGGTTTGTTTTGTTTCATCACCTTAAGGGAGGTGTATACAGAAATCATTTTTGACTGGCTGTCCTCTCCATGATTTTTAAACACTGAATTTTATCTTCAATTCCTATACAACAAATTGTATAGGAATTGTTGGGTTTTGAAGGAGGAGATGATGACTCTAAGGATGCTGCCATAGACGAGGGCCGTGAGGAAGACCTGGGAGACGTGCTTTGGGATCTGCATGACGAACAGGAGCAGATCGAGTCCTACCAACAGGCTTGCAGCAGCACCACCTCCCAATTAGGTTTTCAAAAGGTACAACATGCATGCATATTCTGTTCTAATCTCTATCATTACTTTCAGAATGCCTTACTTTCTATTCATTAATATTTCTTGCTCTGTGCTGCGTGCCCTTCCCTTCTCAGTATATAGATCGTTTAAACGACATGATAGCTGCCCCACCCCCCACCCCGCCTCTGCTGGTGTCTGGGGGTCCAGGCTCAGGAAAGTCTCTCTTGCTTTCCAAATGGTGAGATGATTTTTGCACAAAAAAAATACATTTATCAGTTATATTGGCTAAGATCTATTTAAACCAACTTAAAGATCCATTCCTTCAGTTTGGTTCTTAAATGTAGTTCATTTTTGGTATTTATTTGTGTTTTATTACGTAAGAATTTTAACAAATATAGTCTTATTTTTTTATTGTATTGTGTGTTTAGTTAGTTTAATTGTCAAAGTGTTTCTGCCAATCTTTTTTAACGCTACTGTTAACACTGCTTTATATGAAAAGTGATCTTCAAATAAAGTTTGATTGATTGTTTGAGAAGTTGATGCAAGATATAATCAATGTGATGAATTATTATAAAGGATATCCTTTTGAGCTTTGTGTGGTTTTCCTGTTTGACATGAATTGTTTTATTTCTGCAGGATTGAGCTGCAGCAGAAGCAATCTCCCAACACTTTGTTCCTTTATCATTTTGTCGGCCGCCCACTTTCCATAAGCTCTGAGCCAGTTCTCATTATCAAACGCCTCACAGTGAAGGTAAAGAGTGACATTCTTCAACCAAAAACATGTTTCACTTGACAAATAGGATAATTTGTTTGCTGTTAATATGTTGTCACTTAGTTGCTGCAGCACTTTTGGTCCATTTCTGGTTTATCCATGGATCCCAGTAAGATTTTGGAAGAGTTTCCTCGCTGGCTGGAGAGACTATCTGCACGGCACCAAGGAAACATCATCATTATCATTGACTCAGTCGACCAAATAAAGGTATAGCCCTTCTCTCATTTAAACCCAACACTGAACATATTTTATCTCAGCCTGTACGGTTTAACTCCACATTTCAGGAATAATTTTTGTCCATTTCAGCAAGCAGAAAGACACATGAAGTGGCTGATTGACCCTCTTCCTGTAAATGTCAGAGTGGTCGTGTCTGTCAATGTAGAGACGTGTCCTCAGGCGTGGAGGTAATAACTCTGACTGCAACACTTTGAATTTAATAGTGTGATCCATATAGGTTTAAAACTGAACTTACAGGCCCAGATGTATACATACACTCCCATAAATATATTTGGGTAAATATCCCTGATTGAGCTGCAGAGAAACTGCATGTTTCTTCTGTAGCCATCAACAAGGTTCTAGCATCATTCAGGCTGGATAATTGACCACTCTTATAAGAAATAATAAAGAATGTTTAAATTTGTAAGCACTCGCTAGCATTTCTAAATCTGCACTTTTTGGTTGCATCCGTAAAAAATCGATACTTTTTCTCCTTAGGTTGTGGCCCACACTTCATTTGGACCCACTAAGTCCCAGAGAAGTCAAGAGTGTAGTCAGTGCAGAGTGTCAAACCATGGATTTCAGACTCACCAAGGATCAGGTCAGGCTGCTTGTTTGAAGTATTTGAGTTAGAAAACAAATGTTTGTTTTTGTAAAACCTATACATTTTGTAATTTTGTTGCAGGAGAAAAAGCTGGAAAGGCACTGCCGCTCTGCATCGACATGCAACGCGTTGTATGTCACACTGTTGGCAAGGATGATCACCAGGTCTGTTGTGTCAGCTTTTTGGTTCTTTATGTGCAGAAAAATAGGAAAGTGAAGAAAATTGTAGATGTTTGGTTTTAGATTGATTAGATCAGGATTGACCTTAGGTTCTTTGATCCTATTGGGGTTTTATTTTGACAGTTACAGACAATTACCTTCAAATCCTATTTAATTTTTTAAAAACCGCTTGTGAACTGGACTGTAATTCTTTAAATATCAGAATTTTAAATTACCTACTTTTAGTATTTGTGTAAGTGTATTTTGTCTGACTTGCTGGGAAAACATTTTTAGCATTTTCGTAGACTGTTTATTTCTCTGACAATTTTCTATTACATTAAATTTTCTAAGGATAATTCCGCATATTTTGGATTCATAGTTTTCAATCTGGCTGGTCCTTGGAGAAGAGCTTGGAGCAGTGTCTGCAGTGTCAGGACACCTTGTCTCTGTACTGCCTGGCGCTTAAAATGATGTTAAAGTTCCTCAACACAGACAGAGAGAGACATATAATGAAAGAGGTAAAACAAAGTCATTTCTGGACTTTGCTGTTATTGCAGCACTAGATAAACAAATACTCACATTAGACTGCATACTTTTTGATGTTCTGCAGAAGAATTTGCATATTGTATTTTTTTCTCTCCTAGATGCTATGCCTTATATTTTCTAGCCACAACGGAGTGAGCGAGTCAGAGGCATTAGATCTTTTCCCCGAACTAGAGTGGGCCGCTCTGTCTTCTCTGCTCTACCATCTGAACAGACTCTGCATTGTGACCCTTCGCTGTGGACTCATCAGGTTTCAGCACCTCCAGGTAAACAGGCTCACTGGCAAGAACACACAGAGAAAGAAAGTGCAAAATATATACAAGTGCAATATATTCAAGTGCCGTGATTAAAGAGCAGCTAAATGAAAATGTTCTTGTTTGTCAGGTAATGTCCATTTTCTGACTGGAACCTCAGCATAATTTGGATTCATCCAGTTTACAGCCAGTTCCATGTCTTTGAGTGGCATCATCTATTTCTGCTTAAAATGATTCTTCCACTAGCATAGAGGCCAGATTTCTCTATAAGCACTATCTCTGAAACCAGATATTTCTGTGCAGAGGGAGGCAAATCATATTTGATTCACTAACTCATCATGGTTTACCATGTTAGCACTGAGTCACAGTGAAGTAGACATGCTGACACCTGCTGACCCATTGTGGTACTGATTTTTTTTTAGACAAACTGTTCCAGGATTCCAGGATTTGTTTGTACATTTCCACAAACAATTAACAAGTACATCTCAATAAAATAGAATTCCATGAAAAAGTTTATTTATTTTAGAGGTATAGTTTAAAAACTCAAATGCCACACAGTAGCATATTTCCAGAGCTTATTTCTGTCAATTTAATTCAAAATTCAGTTTTTCAGGTAGTTTGAATAGTATACAACACCAGACGGAAATGTTATATTGTGGGCATGTTATCAGAGGACAGTCCTGACTATTTTTTATTAACTGCATATCAACAGTTTAATGACAGTCTAATTTCTAATGTGCTTTTATACCTGGTTGTCCAAAACCACTCTGTGATGTGGACTTTTTAGCTTTTAAGATTTCAGTCAATCTATATATGTAAGGTCCAGCATTACTAAGTTAATAGACTTAATGTAATTTGTACATTTATAAAATAGATGTTATTCTAGTATTTGTGAGTGAAAGAGTTGTGTTTTTTTATTATTATATGTCTGCCTTTCAGGCTTGTGAAGCTGTGAGGCTGGAGTTCCTAGGTGGAGGAAGTGGTTGTGCTTCTTACAGAGAGAAACTAATCCATTACTTCAACCAGCAGCTCAGGTTGTGCAGAATATTCGTCCATCCCTCTAACACAGTGTTTTTCAACCACTGTGCCGCTGCACACTAGTGTGCCATGGGTGATTGTCAGGTGTGCCGTGGAAATTATCCAATTTCACCTAATTGGTGTAAAAAGATTTTTTGAAAACAAATTAATCATCTGCAAATAATATGCCATTTTCAAGTGTCTGTTGTAGTAGTGACTAGCGGCGTAATCATGTAATTTCCTTCTCACTAGATGGCAGTTGGTACTGTGACGGTGCGGTGAGAGGTTGGAGGAGTTAGCATGGTGGTTAGCCACTCTAACTCCGAACAGCAGGACGCCCTGTTGAAGTTTTCCACACTTTCACTTTATTTCAGGTCGTCCATGTAAAGCCAGATCTCCACGGTACTAACATTATGA